>JAVSCE010004433.1:0-137256 GCA_032199065.1 Smutsia gigantea
TCATTCTGCACTGCCAGTTTGCTCTCTAAGACTGCTGTATTGCCATAGTAATGGCTCCTGGTTCCCCATGGCCTCCCCAGCGTTTGGCATGATCTGGTTTTCCAATTATGTCATCCTGATGGGTATGATGTGTATCTCATTTCTGTTTTAATTTTTCCTTGTGGTCATTGCAAGTGAATTTGAGAATTTCTTCATGTACTTATTACAGTTCCCCCTCTGTGAATTTCCTGTTCCTATCCCTTGCCTATTTTTCTAAATTGTTTTTGATCTTTTTTATTGTTGATTTTCAAGAGTTCCATGTATATTCCAAATATTACTTTATTGTTATTTTCTCCAACTCTTTATTTTGAAAATTTTCAAACTAACAAAAAAGTCACATGACATAATAGATGTACCAATTGTTAATATTATTGTTCCACATCTGCTTATTTCTCTCTTTCTATAATGTACGTATAGAAACTGATGTATAAATATATTTTGATGAAATATTTGCAGGTAAATTGCTGACATTCAGATACTTCGGGACTAAATATTTCAGTGTAAATCTCTTAAGACCAAGGACATTCTCCTACCTAAACCATAATACAATTCCCCCACTCAATAAATTCAACATTTATATAACACTGATGTCTGATTTGGGGTTCATATAGAATGTTTCCCATTGTCCAAATAATTTTTGGCATTGTAAGAGATACTTCCTGATCTATCATCTATTTATTAACATCATCTATGAAGACCATTTAACAAAATCTTTAATTTTGATGTCATCAAATGCACTTATTTTTCTCCCTTATGAGAGAGATTTTGAGGGTCTCATTTAAGAAGTTTTTGTCTATCTCCAAATAGAAAAGATGTCTTCCAAGAGTTTCTCCTATTAGCTTTATAGTTTCTTCACCTTTCAAATTTAGCTTCTAAATCTAATTAAGGATCACATATGCACAGGGCGAAAAGTAAGGATCCAACATTTTTCATAAAGTGAGCAAGGTTTTTCAGGGCTGTTTATTGAACAATCTGTTCTTTGCCCATTTGTCTGTGGCGCTCTGTTATGCATTCTGCTTCCATGTTTAGGGGCCTGTTTTCGGCCTCCCTCTTCCTTCCATGTGTCTCATCACCAATTTCTTCACAAAAACCATCAGTGGCTTTGTATTTTCTATGTCTTCTTGCCTTTCTGATAAATCAAGTTCTCCCTTTTGGCTCTTATTATTCAAACTTGAGAGCTCTTTGGGGAATTTTCTTCTACTCTATCAATTTTAGATTATGTTTGAAGTTCTTCAAATATTCTGCCCAAAGACAGCCACTGTAATGACCTTCATGCACAGCTGCCTTGACACTAAGTAGCAAAGTCATAAGTGAAGGTTCTATTCCTGAAAATTCATTTCATATTAAACCACAAAAAATGCCAACATTTGTCTTGAAAATAAACAAGCAAAAGCAAATATTTGCAAAGTGGTTGTGAACCCCAACTCACAAGTTCAGATGTGCAAGAAAGAACACTTTTTCTAATTTCTCGAAACTGAAATGAATTTCTTTTTGGAGTCCCTATTCTACAGTGGTAGCAGAAAATTAATTTCAGTTAATTTGGGGACTCTTTCCACATTCTCTGGGGTGGTACTTGAGTCCCAAAGGACTTACAGAGAACCAAGTTTCTAAAGGGAGGGGAGGTCTATTAAGTCCTCAATATCATTGAGACAGGCATGCACCATCATTAGATGCCCATTGTCCCATCTTATCCTACAACGTTGATGGTCCCCAAAGGCTTTTCTCCACTCCTGTTCTTCTCTTGAGCTCTGGGCAATCATCCTGTGGCTGCATGAAGGGGACGGAGTGTCCAGCTGCCTAGCTGCTCCCCACACAACCATCCGTTCTTTGGGCTGTTGCCACCTCACAAAGCTCCACAAGGAAAACCAGGCTGAAGCGAGGTTCCTGTATGCTCAGGTTCCAGAGACCTGTGAGGGCTCAGCAGGGCTCCTTCTCCTCTTGGGACCACCCACAGCTACCTCTCTGTAGTAGCATGTTCCAGAGAAACAGAAGCAATAGGATGTGTATCTATGGAAAAAGAGATTTATTATAAGGAATTGGGTTACACGATGATGGAAGCTAGCAAGTCCAAAATCCGCAGGGTGGGCCAATAAGCTGGAGACCCAAGAGAACCAGTTCACGTCCAGTTCAAATCGAAATGCACTCTGCTGTAGAACCAAGAAAGGGAGGTTGCACATGAGGTCCAAAGGCAGTCTGCTGGAGAATTCTCTCTTGCTTGGGGGGAAACCGGTGTTCTTATTCTATTCAGGTCTTCAACTGATTGGATAAGGCCCACTCATATTATGGAGGGCAATCTGCTTTACTCAAACTACACTGATTTAAATGTTAATCTTGTCCAAAGCACCCTACAGGAACACTCAGAATAATGTTTGATTGAATATCTGGGTACGGTGGACAGCCAAGCTGAAACATAAAATTAACCATCATGCTCTCCTTGATTAATTCTATATCAATCAGGATCCAGTCAGGTAATTCAACCGAGAGGGTTTATTTTTTTAGTGAGATATAATTCACATATCATAAAATTCACCCTTTCAAATTGTGCAGTTCAGTGGTTTTGAGTATACTCGCATGGTGGTGCAACCGTCACCACTAATTCCAGAACATTTTCATGAACCCCCTCACAGACTATCCACACCCATTAGCAGTCCACAAGAGGATTTAATACAGGGAATTAGCTGAACAGGCATCAAAGGACTGAAAAGGCAGACAAGAAATGCTGATATACGAATGTATAACTGCAGGAAACAGTTACCCTCAGGACAAGGGCAATAAAGGGAAGAAGTTGGATTATCAGAACCCAGGACCCTGGGACTCAGATGGCTGAGAAGGGGCCACCAGCCTGCTGGCGTTGGTCTCTCAGGACACTGGAAGAGGAGTTTCAGAGAGCTGGGACTTGGATCTCTGGAGAGGGGCATGATCATGGGAACATAAGCACTGACTGGGAACAGGAACCAGCTCTGCTCTGGTGACACTGTCAGGAACAACCGGCGCGTGGAAGGACCGTGTCTCTTCTCCAGCCTTATCGTCCTGGCTTCCTGCCCCCCATTGGTGTGACCTACCAGGGAGGAGCTGGCCAAGAGGAAATTCAGTTGCAAAGTTACACTGCCATTGTGGAGCAGAAGATAGAAGAGTTGTTAGGAGATAAGAGATGATAGCTTTATAACACATCGCCCAAGTTTCTCTGCTTCACCCCAGTGCAGGGGGAATAATTCTTACCTGGAAGGAGGAAAGCAGGGATGGCAGAAGTCTTACTCTTCCCCATGAACTTTTCTTCCAAACAGTTTGTCTTTGTTGCAAGTACTTTTGTAATTTGTCCTCTGTTGGGTCCTAGCACCTGTTAGTATGATTCCCAGAGACAACTGGACTGCTATGGCATGAGGAGGCAAAGGATGGCAAAAAGGGACTGCATCTGTGCCTCCGTGGACTGAATTGTACTGTATGTCATGTTACATTTAGTGTAAACCCCTGAGACTGACGATGTGGTCCTTGGCACATCCTCACACTCACCCCTAGGTAGAACCGCACCAGTTTTAAACCTGGAAGCACCTTAGGTAGGTAGATGAAGACAACAGCGCCAGTCTCAGTAGACAGAACTGCCCTCCCCTTCAGTACAGACAGCTGACATAAATGGAGCAGTCAAACTTCAAAAAGGTCTGATGTGACCCTTGCTAGACATTATCACCCAAAAGTGCAAGCCAGTTGTGTGGGCACGTCGACCTGTCGCAAATAACGTTGCTCATATTTCCGCTCTGTGTCCTGACTGCATGGCTTCCTTCCGTTTACTCTAGCTAGGTAAACACTATTTGATTTACCCAAGTAATGGCTGTGTCTGGGTTTCCCTCTAATCCAATTCCACTGTTGACATTTGTCTATGCAGTAGAGTGGTCGTGGAATTTTCTGTTACCTGAAGGGCTCAAGTTTGGAAATGCAAAAAATCAGGGGGAAAAAACCTTTTTTCCTTTGCATTTTTGCTATCAACTCCTCTCCAGAAATAATTAGCACAGAATGGCCTAGTTGCTTCAAAGTGGAAGGTGGAGTGGGAAAGAGACATGTTCACAGGAGCCTTTTTTTTTAATTCTTGATTTTGCAATCTTCCATACATTCAGTTCACAAAACACGATGTGCAGCTACGAAGTGAGAATCCATGTAGTCCCACCCCCCCACCCCCAGGGCAAGGAATAGAATGTTGCCAGCCTCCCACAAATCCTCAAGTGCCCTTTCTATGTCACTAACATCAACCTGCCCTGCAGATGTCATCGCCCTGATGACTTTGGTTTTGGATTGTGCCAACTTGGCTAAATCAGAATTAGGGTTCCCAGGATCCCCGAGGTGACTTTAGAGTGACTCAGAGTTGTCTTCGTCCCCTACCCCCAATTTTATTTCTTGTGCAAGATTTGGAAGGTAGACGTGAGACAGCAGCCATGACTTTCTGAAGGTCCTCATGGTTAGATGAGGCGGCAGGCAGATGCAGAGGTCCCTGTGGATCCCCTCCTGTCCTCACATCCAGCCTCCTGAACCAGCAGCAGCCCCAGCTCACTACCAGACATTCAGCGCAAACCCTCAACATGGCAGCTGTGCAGAGGCACCGACCATCTATAGGCTTCTGTCCTCCAGCAGTCCCAGCCCAGCAGCTGCATGTGCCTAGTTTCTGGCTCTCCTGGAAAGCTCTGAGAGACTACCCCATGCCAAACAGTGCTGCAGGGGCTTGTTAATAGCTTTCCTCTCCCCCGCAACTCCCCTTTCTGAACCTCTACTTCCGCATCTTCTCCCACAACTACTAAAAGACTAATTCCACTAGTTTATCTTGCATTCACGATATTCACAGGGTTGCATGTCCCCAGTGGAATTTTGACTGCTACACAAACTTCTGTGGCAATCACTTTTTTGCTTCACTTGAAAGTGTTATCAACCCAGCATGCACCCCTAAACACTGTAGTTTAGTGCTGCCTGTCTGTTTGTTTAATAGTGTGAGTGGAATCATTCAGTGTTTTATTTTGTGTCCAGCTTTATTTACTCAACATATGTCTGCAAGATTCATCCACACTGTTGTGTGAAGCTGTATCTTATTCATTGTCTTTGTGTGAGATTTTCTCTGTATGAACAGCTCAGACTTCATATATTCATTCTATTGTCGGTGAGCATTTGGGTTGTGCATTTGAACTAGTATAAATAATGCTGCTATAAACAATCTTGCATATGTCTCTTAGTGCACATGTGTATGCATTTTTGTCATATACATATTTAGGAGCAGAACTGCTGAGTCATTGAGGATGTGTGTCTGAAAGCTTAGCAGATATCAAATTGTTTTTCAAAGTAGCTTTACCAATTTACATTCTCACCAACATCGCAATTCGTACTATCAGTCTTTTCATTGTAGCCATTCTGGTGAATGAACTGGGAAGCTCATGTGGTTTTAAACTGCACTGTCCTGATAATGAGATTGAGCACATTTGCATATGTTTATTAGCCATTTTTTAAGTGTCCGAATCTCATTCAGTTTTCCATTAGATGTTAGTTTTTATTTTTTCTCATTGATTTGTAAGAATTTTTTATTTATTTTGAATATAAGAACCCTTTTTAAGTGTATAGTTGGGTGAGTGTTGACATATGTATACACCAGTTGTTGAAATGACTACTCTATTGAATTATCATGGCAGCTTTGTCATAAAGCATACACTCATGGATGTGTGGGTCCATTTTTGGACTGTCTTCTGTTTGACTGATCTATGTATATATACCACAAGTAAGTCTTGAAGTCAAAGTTTTAACTCCAAGTTTTTCAAACTCATATTTGCTATCCATGGTTCTTTATAATTTCGAATTTTGAAAAAAATCAGTTTATCACTTTCTGGTTTTAAAAAGCCTGCTTGATTTGGATTGATCAATAGATTAAATATTCTCATCTGGAGAGAATTGACATTTTAGTAGTGTTGAGTCTTATAATCCATGAACATAGCATATTTGTCTATTTATTTAGATCTTTCTCTCAGCAATGTTCTTTAGTTTTCAGTGTACAAGTCTTTTATTATATTTAATCCTAAGTGTTTCATATTTCTGTCATTGTACTAAATGAATCTTTTTATTATTTCACTTTCTAATGTTTGCTGCTAGTATATAAAATTATACTGAAGTTTTGCATATTATACTTGTATCTCTGGCTGCTAAATTATTTTTAGTTCTAGTAGTTCTTTTGAAAAGTCCTTGGAATTTTCTATATGAGCAATCATGGCTCTTGCAAATAGAGACAGTTTATCTCTTACTTTTCAATCTGTATACCTTTTATTTCTTTTTCTTGCCTTATTGCAGTGGCTAGGACTTCCCATAAAATATTGAATGCAATGACAGTTGCATCCTTACCTTGTTCCTGGTCTTAGAAATAAAGCATTCACTATTTCACCATTAAGGATGGGCTGTAGGTTTTTCACTGATGCCTGAGAGTAGTTTGAGGAGGTTTGCTTCTTTCCTATTACTGAGAGATTTTCCTATAAATGAATTTGAAATTTTTGAAATGTATTTCTTCATTTGAAATCATCTATTGAAATTACCATATTGTCCTTCTCTTTCATTCTGTTAATATGATGAATTATATTGATTCTTACATTTTAAATCAACTTTGCATTTCTAGGATAAACCCCATGTAGTCATAGTGTTTTTTATATTCTGCTGGACTCAATTTGCTAAAACGTAGTTAAGAACTTTTGTGTCTATGTTCATAAAGGAGATTGCTCTGTAGTTTTATCTTATTTTTGGAATACCTTGCACAGATTTTTGGTATTAGGGTCATGCTGACTTCAGGAAATTAGGTGGCAATCTCACCTTTATTTTCTAAGGGATTTACTCTAAGATGATATTGTTCCATTTTGTCCTTGAATTTTTTTATAACATTTACCAATAAACATATTAAAGCCTGGAGTTTTCTCTGTGGGAAGCTTTTTTTTAAAACAATAAAGTAAATTCATCTAATAGGTATAACAGATCCAGGGCTATTCTCAGTTTCTGTTTCATTTTGTGACAGATATTGTAAATTATGTCTTTTAAGTTATGTGTCCATTTAATCTATCATATTGGATTTGTTGGTATAAAATTATTTATAACATTGTCTTACTAAACTTGTTAATGCCTATTGCATCTGTAGTAATAATCCTTCATTGATTCGTAATGCAGATCATTTGTCTTCTCTCTGTATTTTCCCGATCAGTCTAGCTAGGTATTTACTAGGCTTGTTCACCTGTTTCAAGGAAATAACTTTTGAATTGTTTGATTTTTGTTTTATTTGATCTTTTCTGTATTGATTTGTGCTTTTATCTGTTTCCTTTGACTTACTTTGGTTTACTTTGTTCTTTCTTTCTGTATTTCCCCCTAGCTTTTAAAATGGAAATTTGGGGCATTTAGTTTGGACTTTTCATCTTGTCTATTATATGCATTTAAAGCTATATATTTCCCTCTAAGCACTGCTTTAACTAAATCCACAAATTTAAATGTATTTTCATTTATGCAGTCTGAAACATTTTTTTAATTTCCTTGGTATTTCTTCTTTGACACATGACGCTTGTTCTATGTGTCTTATCATTATTGATTTCTCATTTAATTCACTTTTGGTCAGAGAACATACTCTAAAAGCCCCCAATTCTGAATTTACCCCTCCAGGTTTCTGTTCTCCCCCAGGACTCTTTACAGTCACATCAGATGACTAGAGTCTTCAAGCAAATTTTTAAAAATAATATTTCATGAATTTTTTTTACAGTGCTAAGTGGAAGATTTAATCCACATGACCTAATCCTTCATCACCAGGGGTCACACTAGTTGCTTTTACAAATATGTACCCTTCAGACAAAATCAGTCATTTAACATAAAAGCTATGCCCTACATGCTTTTGGTGGAATTTTTCTGCATGGGATAGACTAGCTCACTTCTTGAAACATGAGACAAATGAAGTTTGGGCCAAAGGAATTTTTCTCCCTCTCCTAGTACAGCCTTCAGGGTCAAGCTTAGACATTCTTTTTACAATAATTTCCAAGAAGTGCTCAAAACTGGGGTCCTCCATCTCAACCATTTTTCATGGCCTGTTTAGTTTACAAGAATGTCTTCGACATTTATTAAGTCGTAATTTCTGAGGAAACGAATTTTCATTTTTTCTTCTTTTCCTTGATCCCTGTTTTATCAACCTAAAAGACTCATTTGGACTTCCTCTTTAACCATTAAATATAATGCTTTCTAGAAAATTCTACAATCTCTTTGCCAGCCTTCCCATTTTTCTCAAACCCCAAAATCACTGTTAGGAGGGAAAACCTATGTCTCATTCTACATGGAGGGGCACCATTCTCTGAATACTTTGGGCCTTACTCAGATGGGTGAGTTAGAAAGGAGAAAACTGGGCATGTACAATTTCCATTATGTTCCTCCTTAGGAATTGGAAAAAATTCCCTAACCAATATTTCTAGGTGGGTACATTTTTCAAAATCTGAAGTTCAGGATTAGAAAGCCCAAATATCAAGTTCACCATTTATAAAGGAGCTGTTTTTGTGTTTCTCTGCCTTATTCTTGTGCCGTATTTCTCAGTACATTCAGAAACTAGGAAAGGTAGGAGGGTGCTACTTACTAGACTCCTTTGAGCCCAGTAGATATGCCCACCAGTTCTCTTCCTAAAGTGACTGGCCCACCCTTCATTTAAAAAGGAAGCATTCTCATATTCTCAAATATTTCATAGAGAGACTATGACTCTACTGAGTTGGGCCCTTGGTTCAGAGATGCCTGAATGTAATGTAATCCATCTACGGGAAAGTCTTTCCACCTCGTGAATCAGCTCACCATATTTTTTTGTCACCATTGACTGACTGGATGGAATATCAACATCTTCATAGGAAACTTGACTCCATAAATGAATTTCAACTAAGAGTCTTACTTGTAATAAGAAAGGTAAAAAATGGGGGAGGAGTGGTGAAAATGTGGGTAAATTGAGACCATCTCTAATGAAAGAAAAACAGTGGTCTTGAGTCCCCAGTGTGGTGTCATAGGACAGAACTGAGCTCAAGTTCCAGCTCTGTGACTTTGAGCAGATACCTGTCTCTCCAAGCTCCAGTTCCCTCCCTTGTAAAAACAGAGATAAATGACATCTGTCTTAAAGCGCTATTAAATGAGGGAACATATTGGAGAGCTTGACGTGTACTGAGTACTCAGCAAAGGTAGTTTCTTTTTCCTTCCACAAGAGCCCGGCTGGCCCAAATTGTCTTGATTATCTCAGGAAGTCCTGAGGAAGATTCTCAATAATACTGAAAACCAGAGAAATAAGAGATCGACAAAAATAAAATACAACAAAACAACAGAGTTTATAGAAGGAATGATTTGGTAAAGCGGCCTACATTTGTACAACTTAATGCTTTGCCAAAGGGCTCCCCTCTTCTTTGAGCCTCACAATACCTCTATGAAACTGATGGGGCAAATACTACTAGATTCATTTGAAACATGAGGAAACTAAAGTTGAGAAATTGTCTGTGATTGCTCATAGCCCTTCAGTCCCCATTCTCGCACATCTCTCCCATGGCACCCTCTTCACGTTATGGTTACTCCGAAATAATGAGCATCATGATGCCCCCCACGTGCATGTATGGCACTTTTCAGTGTGCACTTCTCACATTCATCTTCTCCCTTCTCACAACATAGATTTCTGGCCATTTCACAGATGGGCTGCCCAAGGCTTCAGAGAGCCAAGCAGCCAGCCCGATATCACACAGCGAATGCAGAGGCCGAACTCAGCCTTCTGACAAGTCTAGGGTCCCTGTGCTTATGGATTTCAATCACGCTAAGAATACCAAGGGGATCCAAGTCCAGGACAAGGGCAGGACGCGCGTTCTTCAGCACTTGGAGGAGCACCACACGTGTGTGGCCCTAGTCCTCATCACAGCGACTGGCACAGCCGGTACTCTGCGCAGGTCATTTAGTATAATCCGCAGCAATGATGTGATTTATTGATGGCTTTTATTCCCCACTGGGATGGCATGAAAATAATCAGATGAATAATGAGCTTGCGAAGAGGGAGGCGCTCGGAGCCAGCTCCCGCAGAAGGGAATTATACGCTGGGATTCTGCCTGGAGCAGCACAGGACGATGGATGTTTCTGCAGAAGGTTGGGCCTCATTTGCTCCTTTGGCAGTGAGTCCTTCTCTCCACAGACACAGAGAGGCTTACGAGGTAATAGCGCTGGCATTTCCCTGTTCCAGGAGGAGAGATGAGATGAGCATTGATGGGCTCAGGGATACAAAACAGCATCTCATTTTGGGAGAAGAGCTGCATTTTACCCTGTGGTGGCTGGCAGAGAGTCCACCCTCTCTGAGGTTTTCCAGTGCCTGAGACCCAGGCAGGGCAACCTCGGAGAGCCAGAGCTAATGCCTCGGGAAGCCGTCCACAGTCACAGAAGGTTGGGGGCTTGGTGGGTAGATAATAAAGTTCATATTTCTAGCCTCTGTGATTCACACTGCCTTATACAATACAGGGAATTTAGAGACTATGTTGTCTCACTACCTCCATTTGTATTTTATTTTATTTTGTGGGCCCCCGGGGCTGTAGTTTCAAGATCCATCCACGTTTCTGGTGAACATCTGATTCATTGCTTTTAAACGCTTCTAACAGGGCATCTACCCCAGTTTACTGACCACTTAATGCAGGGTGGATGTCCCGGTTACAGCTATTCCACAGCTACGCTGCAGTCACCCACCGTCATGGCTCGGTTTTTAAAGTGAGAAAACAGGGCCAAGGAGTGGGGAGAAGCTGGTGGCCATTTGTCCATCGTAAGCATCTCTCATCTGCCCTTAGCAAGTGGGAAAGGTGTTTCTCTCTCTCCTGACTTCTGCATGCCCATTCAGGAAAGAACTTTGGAGTGGCCTTGCTGGGGTGTTGCCCAGTGATTAATCCCTGCAGCCAGGGCACTGTGATAGGCTGAGCAGGGTCATATGACTGAAAGTGGGTGGAGCCCTTCTTTACCACCCTCTGGCGACAGACAGAATAGGGTTGGGGCACTTAGTTCTTCAAGGGATAGAGGAGTCTTGGCAAACAAAAGCAGCAGGTGTCCACGTAGGGATGCACCATCCCTTCCAGATGGGGACACCAGTGCCAGTCATGGGGTAGGCACCTTTGTGGGGGAGGTGAACAGTGGAACCCCTTCAGGAGCAACGGGGTGAGTGCATGTGGCCCGGAGCTGCCCCTCTGGAGGTGCACACGTCCTGCGGTAGGATACCTTGCAGGGCACAGGAGCCCCCATTGCCTCTCTCGTCCCTCTGAAGAGCTGAGCAGAGAGAGCCGCAGGTCCCCTTCACTTCCTACACACTCCTCTCTCCACCTGGGGCCAGCCCAGAGGCAAGAAATGGCGAGTCTTTGCTGATAAGGGATCACCATGTTTGCGCAGAAGTAGAGGCAGGGGCCGTGATGCAGAATCATAATAACGGAGCTCCATTCTCCGTTCTTCTAAGTGAGCCATCCAATCCTTGGTTGACAATTTCATCTCTCAGAAACTGGGAGAAGAAAAAAGTGGACAACAAAAAACTGGCTATTGAAATGGGCAGGAAAGGAAATTGAGAACAAACCATCAACTCAGAATATGGATGTAGACCAGGTGTCTATCCATATTTGCCACGCTCACCTGCTGTCACCTGGGAACACCTGAGACTTTGCATGAGGTCCAAGCAGGGCAACCTGGAGAGCCTGAGCTAATGCCTCCGGAAGCAGCCCACAACAGCTAGGGTGGGCATTTGGTGAGTCAGTTCCCCAGTTTCTTTTCCCTTCCATCTGGCAGCTCTGAGGGGCACTCTCCAGGGCTTCCCAGGGCTCCCGCTGGGACTGAGTCTTTTTTGCCCACAGTGGTAACTGGCATGATACACACTCTATGTGCTTCATTCCCTCTTGCCTCACTCCACTCCCCGACCAATGTTTCCTGATCACTTTCTAAAAACATGACTTTCATTCAAGTCCTTCTCTTAGCATCTCTGTCTAGAAGGATTCAGACTAAGATAATGGGATAGCCAAGAAAGGAAATCTGGAAATCAGGAGACATAGTGGTAGAGTGGATAATTCTACAGGCTTTGGAGTCAGTCTGTGTTTGAATCTGCCTCTACTAGTATAAAAATATTGAATATTAAAGTGAATGTTATATATAAACTTTAGGAAGTAGATTTCAGGACAGACAGAGCTAGAAACTCTAGGAACCAGAAGATGGCTCAAGATCGGAGCCTTTTAAAAATTCTAATATACAAATAATTCATTTCTCCGAGGCAACTACAGAAACACTGTGGCTTCCCAGGATGCTCTTTGGGGGATCAGGTGTTTAAAAAGTGAAGGTGCAGAAGGACTGGCCATAGCAAGGCAGAGAATAAAGACTCCCACCCCCAGCCTGTAAGACCAGTGTTTGGAGGCCAGACCCCAGAATGCACTGCAGCTTGCAACTATTGCAAGGACAACAGAAAGGGCTTTGTTAAAGTATGCTCCAAATGAACTGGAGAAGGAGGAAGGGAAAGGCCAGTGCTTGTGGCGGAGTGCGTTCTTCACAGGTGGCATAGAAAAAGCAGAACTGCTGAACTCCCATACTGCTCCTGTCTTTTCTATCAAGTCAGAAGTTTTAAAACATAAGAGATGAAGACACAGTCAAGAGAAATCAATGCTCAACTAAAGCCCCAGCAGGTGTTGGGGCTTGAGAGGGTTTCTAGGCTGGTAGACCAGAGCCCGTGAGGCTGGGCTTGGGCTTGGCAATGGTGAGGGCGGATGGGCAAGTGGTAACGGGGAGTGGGCTGCAGGGCTCTGTCCTTTGTCCCAGTATGTTTTCCAAGAAAAAAGGAAGATCCTAAGCACAGTGCTTGTCACAGAGAAGACTCGAAACTAGTGTTCTCTCCCCTGGAAATTCGGTGAGGTCTGGAGACCATATTTGGTTGTCACAGCTGGGGGATGTGTGTGGGGGTGTGTGTTGACATCTAGGGGGCAAAGGGATGCTGCTTACCTTTCTGCAATTTACAGGACAGCCCCCACAATACATAATTATCTGTTCCAACATGCCAATAGCACCAAGGTTGAGCAACCCAGTTCCAGATGGATGACCACTGAATGAATGGGTGAGCCACTGAGCACCCGCTGTGTGCCCTGGGAATGCACAGATGAATAAGACAGTCTCACCCCCAAGAGCTCATACTCCAGTGCAAGAGACAGAGGCAAGTAGCTGCATTACAGTATGAAATGCACTTTAATGGAGGGGTTATGAGAAGATGCAAGAACCACTAACCCCACTAAGCAAAGGTGCCATGTGAGCTGGGCTTTGAGAAATGAATGGAAGTTTGGCTGGGACACAAGATGGAGATGAAAGTTG
This sequence comes from Smutsia gigantea, assembly GCA_032199065.1. Classification (NCBI taxonomy): domain Eukaryota; kingdom Metazoa; phylum Chordata; class Mammalia; order Pholidota; family Manidae; genus Smutsia; species Smutsia gigantea. The sequence goes on from JAVSCE010004433.1 coordinate 13,384, forward strand.
AAGGGAGGCAGTCAATGTGCCTCTGTGCTGGGGATACTGCAAGCAATCCATTGTGACTGGAGTTTAGGGTTCTTAGGAGGAACAAGTAGAGATAGGATGGAGGATGCCAAATGCCAAGGTAAGGCCCCCATTGACTTTGGCATTCAAACACAGGGTTCAAGAAAATTGTTAATCAGACATCAATGAGCAGATCGATCTCTTTAAAGTAAGAATATATTTAATGTCTTTTTAGTTAAAAAAATTTCTTCCCTCACGTCAAGAATTAGTATAACATTAATGTCATTCATGAATCTGCCATGATGACCTCACACCACACACAGTGGATGTACTGGAACCTTCCAGAGCAACCACAATGCTCTGCCCCATCCACCTTCATCAACACCTTCTTTCGCCCTGCAATGTGCCAGACTTTTTTAAGTGAATATTTCCATAATGTTTCATAAATTTCCAGAGTTGTGTTACCATTACCGTAATCCAGTTTTAGAACATTTCTATCACTTCAAGGAGTCCCAGGTGTGTGTTCATAGTCGATCCCCATTCCTACCCCTGGCCCCAGGCGGCCACTAATCTGCACCAACTCCAGACATTTCATGCACATGGAATCATACAACGCGTGGTCTCTTTCACTCAGCATCATGTTTTGAGGTTCATCGTGTAGGAGAATGAATCAGCAGTCTGTTCCTTTTTATTGCTGAGTGATATTCCAGTCAGATGTCTATTTAAAGATGATGCTGGTTCTAGAATGAACGATGGGTAGGGGAAAGAAACTAGAAGCGAAGGGACCAGTTAGGGTTCAGCCTGGAGACAAAGAATGTCTGAGCCAGTGGGGAGGCAGTGGGCATGGAGCGGGTGGCGATAGGGCTGTAGGGCTTGAAGGCAGTTCACCTCATGGGCCTGCACAGGGAAGGGGAGAAGCCCGCTGTGGGGATGGGTTGGATTCCCACAGGGCTGAGGAAGGGGTGAAGTGAGGCTGTTAGCATCTCCGGGCAGATTTACACCAGCTGATGGGGCAGTGTTCACAGATCCGGTCAGCCCTGAAACACTCCTAGTGGCCTCTGAGAGGCTGGCTCCTTGGGCCACTGGGATGAAAACAGTGACAACACGTCTGTCAACTATGCGGATGACACAAGCTGTGAGGGACAGCAAAATTGGGGATGACAAAATTCAAAAGAATCTTGGCAGGCTCAAATGATGAGCCATGACAGAATCTAGGCAGCTTTATGGTGGTAAGATCTAAAAATGCCAATGGACTGTGGTTCTCAGAACACTTGCCTGACTTCCTGGGATGCTGTGAGCTTTGTGAGATCAAGGACAGTGTCTGCAGGGGTCCAAGGAGGATTGTGTGACAATGACCCCATATCTTGCTCTACGTTGTCAGAGTTTCCTCTTCTCAGCTTTTGATGGGAACAGGAGCTCCTTTGCTCCAGCAAGAGGGTCTGTGCCTGCCTAAAACTCCCACTGGCTCCCAAGGTCCCCACATGTAAGGTGACTGTTTTCCCTGGAACACCCATCGAGTGTCCTTCCGCAGACAATAAGCCCAGCATGCTTCTCCATGCCATGTTGACAAGATGGGGACCTCGTGTCTCTTCTTGCTGATCTTCATGTGTTTCTGTTCCTTAAGCATTGCACGTGTTGGCACGAATTTATCCCAAGCCCTGGTATACAACAGGTGGCCGTCCTAGTAGCCCTAACAGCACAATGGCATTTTCTTCATCTTTGTATCCATCCGTGCCAAGCAGAGGGCCTGGCCCATGCTGTGCGGCACATAGCTGGCAGACGGATGGGTGCACAAACCGCCTGGATGATGGGCGTCTGCCCTAAAAGGAGTCAGCTCAGATTCCCAAGTCAAGCAGGGACCCTATCGCTGTACTCTATTCATTGTGGCCTAATTCTTGAAAACTGGAAATTCTAGTAACATTTACTGTAATTTCTAGTTATAGAAGTAGCATATGCTCTCTGAGGCTAATTGGAAACTAAAAGCAATGTTTTATTAATTTCTTTCTCAATGTATGCTCGTAATATTCATTCATTCATACTTATACATAGTATGCACAAACATACACCACAAATCTTTACTGTGACGGTAGGATTTTCAGTTACTTAAAGCATGTTGCTGTCACTAAACCCCTCTGGGAACACCTTCATCATGAAAGCAAACTGTTCCATCAGGCACGGGTCCCACGGATCGCCTGCCCGTGCCCCTCCTGCTGCCCCTTGGGTTGTTTCTGGGTCTGGGGACCCTAAGTCTGTATTTCCCACATGGCGCTCAGGAGTCCTTGCTCAGCTACCTGATTCTGCTTCCCCCCTTATCCACCTGCTGTCAGAACCAGCAAGCTCTCCTCCACTGGTTCCCTTGCTCCAGGCCCATGTGCCGCTCACCGCAGCAGCCAGCTCTGCCCTGGTTCCTTTTTTCCACCCCACTAGCCAGTTTCTAGGACTCTACCTCTTCACAGTCCTGGTGGCCTCTGCGGCCATTCCTGGTTCTCTCCTGCCATCTCCTGTCCACTTGCAACATCTCCAGCACCCTGGCTTACAATGCTGGGACCACCTGGGAAAGGACAGACCCAAACCAACATGACAGCCTTCACAGGTTTTGTTGTGAAGTCCCATACTTGCTTCGTTCTGTTGTCTGCATGTCAACACTATGAGAGGACTGATTTAATTGCGTGTGAAAATAGTCCTTCCGGATTTACATGGCAATGAGCCCAATTATAATCCGTAATGGAATGTGGATATCCAAAAAAAAAAAAAAAGGAAAAAGAAGAAGCTAACGCCATTTCTGCCCATCTTTGTGTACTATTCTTAGGCTCAAGAGCAAGAGGACGAAGTCATAGGGAGGCAGATTTCAGATCACAATAAGGAAAAAGCTTTATAACAGGAATCATCCTCCATGAAACAGACTGCAGTGAATGCCCAGCACAGGCAATTTCAAGAAAGATGAGATCACTTATGCCTCCAAGATTTTATGGCTACCCACACAAACTTATTTATGCACACTTCTTAAGTGACTGCAGAGAGGGAGAACACCCAAACTGTCTACGGGAAGTGTGAGCTCCGGGCTGACATGTGAACCTTCCTGTGCAGCCTGTTTCCTGACATCACTAGGCCCGGAGGCCTTCGAAGGCCACGTGAGGTGTGCAGTTGCTCCCTGGGGCAGGTCCCGACCAGGCCCCTGGCGGACTTTTGCACTCGGTGCTGGGCCTCAGCAGAGGGAGGCGGTAGCCTGTCCCACTCACTAGGACATTCCCAGGGGCACAGTGTCTTCCTCTCTCCCTGACGCTAGCAGGCAAAGCCCACAGGCCGTCTCACTTTCCACTCAGCCCCATGATGCGGTCAGGGCTCTGAAGTCTCAAATAAGCCACAGCAGCGCCAACAGACACTTGCAATACACACTGCCCGCCTCTGGGCTTACTGTACAGAACAGTCCACAGGGTGGTGGTACACGAGTGCTTAAGGGAAAGGCTCCAGTTCCCTCGGAGCAAAGTCTTACAGGGCCAAGGCAGAGGGTACGTGAAAAGATGGTCTGCCAGATGAAAGGGAGCGAGTGCAAACGCCTGGGAGGCCGAGGGCTTGGGACAGGGAGCTGGGGAAGAAAGCAGGCAATATGGTGAGCAGCATAGACTGGCTGGGGCTGAGGCGCTGCACAAAAGGGTGCAAGATGTGAAGCTCGAGAGGCAGACGGGCCCCGAATAAGAAGGGCCTTGCTAAGAAGTTGGATTCCTTCAACCTGAAGGCATGGGGAGCCACTGTCAGGGAACAGCATAAGCCTGAGGACCTCAAGGCCTCCGTGGGGCGTGGGTCCTTCCAAAAGCCAGTGGCCACCTGAGAGAAAGAACAGAAAGCTCTTCTCTCTAGATGCGTGATATCTTGGGCTCACCTTGACAGCAGGGACCCACCGAGACTCCCTCCAGCCCACGTGGAGAGGGCGGGGCTCGCTCTCACGACACGCATGCGGATTGGCCTTCCATGCTCACGGGGCTTCTCCCAGCGTCTCGGGGACTACAGCCAGCCATACGAATTGCAGTGTTCGCCGGTTACCTGTTACACAGACATGGTATCAAAGACAACCTTGCTTCTAAGGACCCCATTTCTGTGCAAAATGGGAAAACTGGTTGATGATTTTCATGCATTAATTTTTACCATGTTCCACATCACCCAGAGACAGGCGGCTTTATAGAAGGGTGTCATCACCTATTGAAAACTCCGGTTATAGTGCCATTAGAGAGACAACACCTTTGAGGTTAGGGCTCTGATCATAGTCTACAGTCTGTGCCTTGAACCGGCAACCAATACCTGGGGCCAGGAACCAAGGAGTGGGTGTGGGAGTGCTTGCCTGTCACTGTCGCACCTAATGATTACTCACAAAATTTTTGCTTCCCATCCCTGTAACTCAGGGCTCTGCTGGTTTAAAGATTTTAGTCTTGAGAGAAGATTGCTTCCACCATGGAGAAAAAATGGTTTTGAATGCCTGGCCATTTAACTTCCTCATGCTACTGTGGTGGTGGAATAAAGCTACTACATAATGCAGGAAGAGAAAAGCGCGGATGGAACCTAGAAGATCCCCCCAGGAATTCTCTTGACACTGCTATGATCAGTGGTGAAAACGAATGGGAACTACAGCCAGTGGTACTGAATTGTAGTGTTTGCCAGTTTCCTTAGAGTAAAAACTCCTACTGTGGCCAATTTCAAGCTACAGAGATGACATTACTGTGCTATGAGTATGCAGCTGGGGTAAGATGAAAAGTAGCTCACCATTATATGGTATTTCTACCATACATATGAAAAATGTAAATAACCTCACTGTAAAATAATTAGGAAATCATGAGTTTGAGGTATTTACTCCATTACTTTTAATATAATTTATTTATTGTGAGTTTACATAATTTAATTTTTAATAATGGCTTTTTTTTTTTAATGGGCCACAACACTACTGAAAATTTACTACTCCACCCTCATAAACCAGTACAGGCCAGATCCAGCCCACCGCTGACGAGCAGTTCCATGAACAAGGGTCATCAAGGGCTCAGATCCCTCAGAAATGAAGACTTGGGTCATCTTTCCTGGTTGAGGGACTCTTAAACAGACAAAGGGACTCTTAAATAGTATGAAGGAGATAAGGCACATTATGAGTTCTGGTTTTGGGTCCTGAACTAAGACTAGAGTAGCTACCTGTATTTTCTTCCATTCCATGTACATATTTATGGGTTTTACCTAATTTTTCTTGTCTTTCTTGTCAATAGCCCACATTTTTGGGGTAGTTAACTTTAAAATCTAGTTTCTAGGTCAAGTCGCAGAACGTGAAAGAGCATGTGATGGATTTAGAGAAGGAGGACATCCCAGAGACCCTGGACTTTGACTTGAAACTGGTTACAGTTCTTATGAGACGTTGGGTTGTCTCCCTTTGAAAAACTGATGGGTGAATTTTTTATTCTATGAGAGGATGGAGGGAGTTTGTTTTTGTAATTTGGTTTTGAAGGAAAAATATAGAAAGAAGAAATGTTATCGATATGGCAAAATCTCACCATAACACATTACCTCATAATGCAAAACTGGATATAGCAAAATTAGTAATTACCTCTGGCCTCTGCCCAACCTCTGTTCTTGAATGTGCACAGGCTTAATTTATCCCCTGCTTCTGCAGCAGGGCTGAGGAATATGGATGATGAAATGGAGCAGGGAAACAGCAGGCACACCTATTTGATAAAGCAGAGATGGAGGCTCCTACAACACTGGTATTCTTCCCAGATTATGACAATGAAACAGGAACCAACCGTGGAGGAGAGTCTTAGAATCGCTCCATCTGTCCTGGAATCCCTTCCTGCTACAGAATCCACTATCACTCTATTGATATTTAAGCTGGAGCTGACAACCGCTCCAAATGGCACCATATGGCAGCTGGGCCCTGGACCCAGTTGAGTCATGCCGTGGGTGTCAGCTCTGCTATGCAGCTAGCTGTGCCGTCTCACCCAGTTATTTGTTTCACAACAACGCATCTCCCATTTTACAAGACTTACATTTTGCTGAACTTATGTATAGCATTGCAACAGGGCTTTAAATGGTATTGGACACCAAAGGGAAGCTAGTGAATATTTGTGTTTTGTTCAATTGGTTTTTGGCTTCCCAGAATTTGAGCCTATTTCTACAGTTGGGAAATTCCTACTTTCTGAGTCAGTATGAGGCGGTGCTGGGGGTGCCCAATACTCAGTTCCCCAATGTCTCTCACAATTAGAGTAATTAGATGCAGCCAGGATGCAAACCTGTCTGGGATCTGGCACTGAGTGATAGTATAACAGGGGCACTTGCACTGAACCAATTCTGAAACATGGTTTGGCTACATTGTCTTCAAACTTTGTCTTTCTATCTTTCCAGTGACTCCATGAGCTTCCTCGTACTTTTTTTTCAATAAATTACTTTTTGTCTTAGACAACTGTTCTTGGTTGATACTGAAACTAAAATCCTTGGTTGATACTATATAAATAATTTCTATGGTGAATTTCCAACTTTCTAATTTTTTTGACTAGTGACCCAGGAAGTAGGGCCACCCACTAGCAGGGCTCTGGGCACGCAGTGGGTCAAAGTGAAATGATGAGCCACTTTGAGCAACTATGGAATCCTTGAATCAGTCTGCTTCCAGCATCAATTTGCTATTTCCTTGGTGAGCTCTTTGAACTCTCTGCCTTCAATCTCTCCTTCTTTCATACGGCTCGTCTTCCAGCCCCTACCACAGACAGGAAAGGAGCTCTTATATCCATACATCTTCATTCTCCCCCTGTATTTTTTCCTCTCCTTATTAGTGCACATAATCAAGGACTGACTGCATACAGTGCTGAGGAGTTCATGGACATGCATGCAAGCACTCATACATTTCAACCAAACTTAGTCTCAGAAAAAGTAACCTGAGATTCATAATTCAGAGAAAACAGAACACAATTGGTCCAAACCCTGAGACAAACCAACAGTCTTTCAGGGATGGAATCTCATAAAACTTTTATGGGAAGAAATACTTTTGTTGTAATCAAAGCATCTCTTTCCATTCAGGTCTTGATATTGGTGTTATTTTCCCAGGTCACACCAATAATCAGTAGCATAACCAGGAGCCAGAACCAAATCTTGCTTGCATTTGTACATTTTACAGAACTGTATAAATTCTCATCATTAAATGTCCTGGGAGGGTCCATAGATATTATCTGATGTGATTATACACACACACACACACACACACACACACACACACACACAGAGTGTTCAGTAAGAGGAAGAGACTTTCTATAGAAGGCAAGTCTCAACTTCCAACTGAGCTCACTAATCTTTAAAAGACCCTCCTCATATGATTGAAAGTTAATTTCTCCACCCAAGATATTAACCTCTTCTCCTACACAGGTCCATTTTAGAAGGATCTCAGCAAGCTTTGCACTTTGGAAAGTCTACTGTGCTGGTTTTTCCACCATGGACCATGTCTTTTCCTGCTGACCATCATACCCAAGGCATAAATTGAACAGACCAAGCCTTTGAATATGCCCAGATCCAAATGCAGAAGATAAAGGATTGATATTGGTGCTGCTTGATGTTTTCACTGTAACACAAAGTAACAGAAAAAACTCTGATTCAGTGAGGTTCCAAAGGTGCTGTTCTCTGGGTTAGCAAAGCAGCTCAGGGGTAAACACAGAAAACTCTAACAGACTCAGGTTTTTCTTTGGCCTTTAGAAACCTCACAGCTGACTTTGCAGCCCAAGTTTAGTTATGATATGAAGACTTTATCCCTACCTTATCTTAACCTTCAGTTTCCTAACATAATTACTTTTACCTTGTCATATATATTTCTGTAAGTCATTGCTTATTTTTCTGGAAAACAAGGTGAATTTATTTTTACCATTCTAAAATTTCAAAATAGAGTCAGCAAATGTTTTAAGGATATTACATATAGGTCCTGCGTACCATTTACCTGGTTTCCTCCAATGATTATACTTTACATAAATATAACAAAATATCAAAACCAGGAGCTTGATATTGGTACAAAGTGGGTCCTAGGACCTATACTCTCATGACCTCCTGTATGCTATCCCTGTAAAGTCACACCCAGTCCCCTTCCCCACCACCCCTAACCCCTCATAACCACTAACCTGTTCTCCATCACTACAATTTTGTCCTTTTGAGGATGTTACATAAATAGGTTCTTGTAGTGTGTGAAGGTGAATGTATTTTTCAAGTATATTTATTTGCTCACTCATCTTCTTTTCTCTAGGTCATTTTCATTTGCTATTTTATTCATACATTCACATATTCAAGTGGAAGACTCTGGGCTAGGGGCAGCCATTGCTGAAGAGCTTGGACATTTTCTAAGCACCCCTGTTGTCCAGTATCTTATCATTTGGTTTAAGAGATAAAATCCAGTGAACTGATTTTGGATTTCTAGTTTCCAGAACTGTGAGGGAATAAATTTCTGTCGTTTGAAGCCACCATGTTTGTGGTAATGTTACAGCAGCTCTAGGAAATGAGCACACTCCCCAACAACTAGGACAGTGTCTTCCTGATACATGACAAGTGTTCAAGAAATCTTTTAGGACATTCTTTGAATTCAGAATGAAAGGAAAAGCTCTTCCAAAAGGGAATTCCTGGAAGGCTTCATGGGTGTAGGATGTGAGCTGTTTCTTGAAGAATTAGGTGAATCATAATAGGAAGAAATGGAGTGTGGCATCATTTCAAGCCTACGACTGTGAGGGCAGTGGCCCTGGCCCAATGTGGGTGGGACAGAAAAGAGTCTGGGGACAAGTGGGGGAAGCGCTGCAGTGCCCATGCCGTGGCGTCCTCCTTTGCCAGTCCATGTGTGGGTTCTCACTGGCTTTCCTCCAATACAAGCAATCCTACCCATGTGGGGAACTTTTGCAGATTCTTCTTCTAAGATCTGAGAATGAATGCCCAGTGGAATTCTGTGGTGTGCTGTGGAAATCCAAGTGGGACTTCATGGCTCCTTGCCAGAATGCTATTTGGAGCCTAGTAGAATAGAAAGAACCCTTTCCTTCCTCTGAGAAATGACTCCATGAATTACTGACCGCTTGTTTATCATTGTCTTTGATTCTGCAGTAGTTCTAATTCACAAAGCCCAAGCATCAGCTTAGTGTGGATATGGCGATTCACATAACAAACCGATGGACTCGTCATCTGTGTTCAAGAACCCTAATGCTTCATTCCCAGCATCCAAAAAGAAAATACAGCCAACTCTATTCTATCTGGCATTCTGCTCAGGCTCTGCTAATGAGCACATCAGTGGGTCTACAGCAGAATGAAAATTAGTGTGTGCGGTGTTGCAGATGATCCTGAGATAACTACAGGGTCTTGACAGGCCTTGTAAATTCTCAAAGGCAAAGTCAAATTACTTCGATACAGTTGCTTATTTACCAGAACTCAGTGCTAAATAGAACATTTTATTCCCTGCCCACATTAAAGAACAGTTTTCCATAATAGCCATCCCCCATTGATAGGTTCCCCCAAATCTCTGCTTATTTTTCCAAGATTCTCTTTGATTTTCTCAAGAGTAATTGCAAAAAGGTTTGCAACTTGAGAGAATATATAGATTTTGAATTGGAAGCAAGAGATAGGTAGACCAACAGGACAGAATGAAAAGTCAAAAAATATCCTGATAGGAATTCAATATATCCTCAAGGTGGCATTACAAATCAGTGGAGAAAACAAAGATTTTTGACAATAAAAGGTAACTGAATAGACCAAACTCAATAGCAATATGGACAGTAACTGAACTGAACCCATACATCACATGATACCACAAAAAAAATTCCAAATGGACTATTTAATAGAAACAATAACACCCTAAAAGTACTGCATAGAATATATATCCATATAATGGGAAAGAATATTTAAGGTATGACGCCAGTACCAGAAACCATATTAGACGAACAAATTTGTCTGCAAAATTTAAACTTCTGAATGAGAGAAAAAACAAAGGACAAATGACGAAACCAGAAGAACAAAACTGCAACGTTTACGGCAAAGACTTAACATCCTCTTGTGATTCACAAATGAGCTGCAGGGATTAAAAGCAGTTCTTGCCCACCCAGTCCAATTCATCTAAGCACTCTTAACACCAGGATCCTTAACACAAGTATACGAAGTCTATTTATTGGAGTGCCTAGACAAAGAAGTCGCACAAATATCCTATTCTTACAGGATTAATCTTCCTTGGAATGGATGTGTACCATAGTATGTGAAAAGATACACCAAGACATTAACAATGGTTATTACCTAGGTTTGGGTTAATTAACTTTTTGTTTTTCTTGTGTGTATATTCTAAAAGTTTCTGAATGGAATATGCTTCGCCTTGGAAGTGAGGGAAATTTTTTTGTATCCGTCCATGTTCTTAATACAACAGCAACAGCAACCAATTCTGGATATTTTAAGCAAATAGGTGATTTATGAAGAGTACAGGGCAGCTCACCTGAATTATAGAAAAGGCAGAAAACCGGTTTGGGGCCCGAGCAGACCCAAAACACTTCCAGATGATACTTCAAGGTCTGTCTGGGAAGAAAACATTAGCTGTCCCTTGAAGCATTAGATACTGATCTTTGGAACACCTCCATCTCTGCAACAGGAGCTGGACCTTGGAGCAAACCCACTGTCCCTCCTGCCAAACAGATCAGCCTCACCTCTGCCTCTTCCTGTCACTTAGCTCCCTAGTAAAAGTCAAGAGCCCGGCTGGCAAAATGACCTGTCCTAGGCCATGTATCTGCATCCCGGAGTGTCAGGGAAAAGTAGTATTTGGCATTTTCAGCCTTTACAGTGGGCGGATGTCTCTTCATGTCATTAAGACACATAAGACAGAGAACTCTCTTAACACAGGAAGGTGGTTCATATGCTCAATGGCTAAAAGAACTATAAATCTCCACCACATAATACATTGTAAAAGTAAAGAGATTTTCATAAAAAATACAGAGGGAGCGAGGACTGTGAAAAGCAGCAGTAGTTAAGAGGGAATTATGAAGATGGGCTGAACATAATTCAGGCAGGGACAATGCTCCCACTTACTGCAAATTATCTTCCTCTCTCCTTGAAATATTTTCTCCCTTATTATTCTCCCTAAGATTCTCTGCTAATTAGGACATTATTGGGGGATAAACATGCTTTTCTAAAATGAAAATTCATTTATAATACTTGTTTATCGCTGATATGGATTAATTTGGTCATTCTGGATTTTAATTCCTGCTTCAGAAAGTGGCCCCGATCCTATCTTGGAAGGGATGTGAGGGAAATGGAGGAAAATGGGACCCCTCAGGAGGCCTGGGGAAGGAGGTGCAAAATGGAGGAATTAGTGTATGGTGAGAGCACGGGAGGCCATAGGAGACACAGGTTAGTGCCTTAAAAAAATGAGAGCAGAAAGGAAAGCCAAAAATACAGGCATATAACTTAAAGATTTGTTGGCAACATCTGTAGATCAGGAATAAGATGAGAGAAAGAAATGAATTCTTCCTTATGGCCTCCAATGGACCCAAAATATGGACAATTATTACTGTGATTCAATTATCTTATAGGATACAAATTATTCCAGAATGTAAATGTTATTTAAAAGCCGTTTCTTACCATCAAGTCCCATGGAAGCACTTAGTAAGATGCTCCCTGTTTATCCCCAGGCACGTGCCCCAGAGGGGCTGCCTACTCCAGGTTTGAGGCATATACCAGCTTAGGTGCTGGACCCTTGCAGGCAGGAAAGGCTGGCCAGCTTCAGGAACAGGAGTAACTGTGCTCCTCCTAGTGGACGCTGTGCCTCACATGTGATATTCACGTCTTTGCACTGGCTGCTAGGAAATTGAGTCAAATTAAGCCGAGCTCTAGAAAACGAAGCAAGATATTAAATGGTGTTTATGGCATGTTTTCTGGATCCCAACCCTGCTTATTTTTCCTATCCTTTTAGTATTTAGCATTGCTCTTCTCAACTCCCGTATTAAGGGAAAAAAGTGTAAGCCACATTAAAATCTTTTTTGTAAGGAGGCAGGGCAAAAATAATAAATACGCACGTTGGCATTTGCTTAGGAACCTAGAATATAAATTCAAGGCACTTGCTCTTTATTCTGGTAAGACATCAGATCACAATGAAACCTTCCTCAAATTCTCTGTTGTCCTGGTAACTGCTCTCTACTTAGAACATGAGGGTGAGATTGCCCAAAAGGGTCTGAAAGAGGAGCAAGAGCTTATTAAGGAATTCTTTCTGATGTTCATAACCTCACACCAAGCTGTGCGGGAATGGCCGCAGAGTTGGAGAAAAGCCGTCCTTCAAGTCATCCCAATTGTTGCGATGTATTTGGGCTTTGCAGCCGTTAAGAGGCTACGTGCATTGTAATAACAAGATTGGCTATGGCAGACAAAAATATTGACAATGAATAGTACTTGGGATAATCACAGATTGCAAATCCTCTTAAACGCATTTGACTCTTAACAGATATATTTAGAACTAGATGAACAGTAGCTAGGGGAGTTTCTTAAAGTGTCAAATGGTGCGAATGAATAAAGATGGTTTTAAAGGAGCCATATTGCTTAGGGATTAAAGCCAACTGGAACAATTCACTTAAAAAAAAAAGCCTCCAAGCTCAAGAGAGCACCGCCCCTTAATGTGATTGAAGTATATACCCTTCAATCTTTAGGACTCGTGCTGGTAGCCGGGTGATGGTTTGCATCTCTCCATTTGCACAAAGAAGTTTTTAATTGTTCGTAAGTGGGAACTTGCAACTCTTGTGAGACAATGTTTGTAGCAACAACAAAAGAGGGGGAAAATTTTAGATAGCAGTCATTTTTATTTTGGCTTAACAGATTTTAGCAGGAGGACTCTTGAATATGAATTGGCTTCATTTTTAAACCCTTAAGAGAATTTCTGAAGCAGCCCATAAGGTGCCACTTTAGTCAGAGGCAATTAAAAAGAACCTAGAATAGCAAGAAAGAAAATCACAAAATTTGTTCGAACACTGTAGGAGAAATGTTAGAAATTATATGAATTCCATTCCTACATCCTCCCTAAATCTGTGTGCATTTATACTCCTGCAAAAAACTCTTCCCTAGTTTTTGGAGGTGGGAATGGAACAGGAGGTATGGTGTAAACACTAAGAAATGTTTGTATTATTTAAGACACTCCTTGTCATGTTTTAACTGCAACAATGAAGTGTGTTACAAGCACTTAATAGAAAGGACAGTGCAGACCTTTTACCCCATCAGGGAACAGTTCTTCTCAAGAGTTGAATTCTAGTCCTTCCTTGATAATTTGGGCATCACTAGAAAAAAATAAACATGTATGAGAACTTTTCCTCTCTAGGTATTTTTTCTCCATGGTTCTTAAGGAGAAAGTTATTTTCAAAGTTACATTCTTTACAATATAGAGTGACTTGGACACTCTTAGAAACATGGTTTCTCAAAGTGAAATATCAACAGTGGATACCCAGCTACATGCATTTCCTACAGGCACCACTTTTAAAGTAGCCTGCACCGTATTCTTCTAGCCTGTGAGAAAGCTAGCTAATGATGAATAAAACTAATTAGTATAAAATAAGACCGAATCTGTATGGTAGCTGCTCGCAATGTGGAAAATCACTTTTTCATGGCCTTTTTTCTTTTAAAATGTATGCCCCTTTCCCATCCCTAATGTGTTCTGTATATGTAAAATAAATACTCTTCACAGCAGGACCCAGGCTTGGAGGCCTTAAAACCCAATAAAAGAGTCCTGTAGTTTAATGGTTCTTAAACGCTCGACATCTTTTTCACTTAATGTAAAATCCATCTGATCTAATAGCTGTGACTGAATTATAGATATCTAATTTTTTCTATTAAATGTTAATCTTCTGACTTGGCAGAGCAATAGAAGCTCTAAATTATTAAGAAGGCAATAACCTCTCTAAACTCCTTCCTGAATTTAGAATATTCCCAGGACTGCTATCTTGAAAAAAAAAAATAGCAAACCTGTTTAAAATATAAAAACCAGGCCCATTAAGTACAAGAATTTGATGCCAAATATCAGTTAAAAGGGGCATTATTTCAGTGATGTCTCTTCTGTTATTTCACCGAATGGCATGTACATACACATGTACACAAAATGGGGAAAGCAACCCTCACAAATCTTGGCTCTTTTTCACTTACATATGACATTTTTGTAACCTTCCCTTTTTGACTGAACTCCTTCGTCCTCAGTGTTTGTTCATGCAGGCATAAATGATGAGCACGCCCTCCTAACATGCAAGCGATGCCACATGCACGATCATGCTACACACACGTGCTCTCACTGCCCGGGGAGTCTCCCTGGAACGCCATCTCTGCTGCAGCTTCAACCTTCGGTTTGTTTCTATCTCTACAGTCATGACTCTTACAAGCCAACAGCCCATATATGCAGTAAGAAACAGAAGCCATGCTGAGAAGCAGGTTAATATTTACCTGGAGAGGCTGTTCTAGACAGTCGTTTCAAATACCCAAGGCCAAAACATGCGAAAGAATTTCCCACGGCAAAGTCACAGATCCAGTTTAGTCAGGGACGTCACTGAACACAACAGAAGCTGAAATGCCTATTTCCCATTTTGTATTTTGTGTACATGACATTTTTTGGTGCCATTTTTTTTTCCTCTTTCTGAAAATTATTCACAACGTCTAGCAGCCAGGAGTAAGGTCCAGGTTCTTGGCTTTTTTCAGGCAGACATGTGCTACCATACTTTGCATGCGCACCACAGGTAATCTTTCAACCCTACATTGGTGCCAGAGGCACTGCCATTACTTTGATGCAAGAATTTGTAAGAAGAAAAAAGGTCACAAGGTCGCAGAGACCAATGATGAGGAAAATAAAAGTCACTAAGGAGTTTTCTTCTACCGCGGTTAAACAGATGTCAAGAAAAACTTGTAACCAGTTGCTATCTAATGGTTGGCATTAGTGTAAGCAGGCATTGATATATCTAGTCATCATGGACACCAAAAATTAATTTGAGACTCTTTTCCCTTTTCTACTTTGCAACAAGTAAACCAAGAACATGAACCATTCAGCCAGGTAAGAGGCATGTGTATGAGAAGTTTCCAGGTCCTTGTTGGATGAAAGCTGGTAACCCCGGGGTGGTTAAATGCTCATGTTCTAAAGCTGCAAGATTTTTAAAGCAGTAATGATCCAACGCACTTAAAATAAAAGAACATTTCAAACTATATAACATTTGTTTAGGGTCAAGAGAAAAGGTTTAAATAAAAAGCAAGTATAAGAAAGATTAAGCTAAATTTATCTGGAATCTAGAACAGTGCAGAACAGCTAGCGATTATAGTCACTGTATTAAAATTTAAGATGTTTATTGCATGAATATTTGACTTTAATAGTTCTTTATATCATTGATCTTCTGTCAAAAGGAATGAGCTTTTCTGATGAAGCAAGAGTGATAATAAAAAAACTAAACAATGTAAGAGTAATCCTTTTCAGCAAAGGACTATACTCCCATTGTAATTCAATGATTCTTTCAGAGAGCACTCACATGTTAGACAAAACTAATCTCTCTTCCTCCTGGCTGTAAATGCTGATCCCAGTTTACTTTCTGAACGCAGAATAGCAGAGAGACCAGCATCTCCCACTACATACGGTCTACTTGTTCACTACCTAAACGTTTTAGCCTTCAGTGCTGTAAATGCAATCTCCGCCTTTGATATCAAAAGGTGAGTGGGTGGGACAGTCCTCTACATAGTTGACCTCAAGTGGGTAATGTCATGTGTACTCTGGACCCCAACGTTCTCGACACCAAATTCTCCAAAGACAGCAAATGGACTAGTTTACCTTGTAAATCTTTTACAAGGATGTTCAAAAGCAGTATTCCACAGAAAACATTTTATTGATGGCTGAAGACAAAATAAAATATACATAAGATTCCCTCCCCACTCTTAATAAGGAAAATATAACACTGAAATGTGAGTATTCAGTTAACAACTTTCTCTATTCTTCAACAGGTGACCTAAATAAAACTTATGAAACAAAATCAGCATTAAATATAAAAATTAAGAAATCCAAATATTGCTTATGTAAACTCTGTGTATCTACCTTAACAATTAAAAATACATCCAGTTCTGACTTTTTACTTTTGTTTCTACATGGAAGAAATACCATGACTAATTCTTTGGTAGGAGAAGCTATTTTGAGGGTCCTTTGTCCTTGTTATTATACAAAAATGGGATAAAAATATGATTCAGGATATTCAGATTATTGCTAAGTCACATTCTGCAATTTAAAAATAACTGGCTGAAATTATTCATTTGTTCAGTTTATTTGCCAGCAAACTGATAATTTTCAATCTGAATGGTAAACAAAATATTAATAAAAATAAAACAAACTTTCCTTATGAGATGTAGTTAGTAAAAATGGTTGGTTAGAATATTTACTATATTTTACTATCTTCTTACTTTCCACATTCTTAGAGTTTACTATATTATTGCATTGTTTAAAACCTTCAAGACACTTTCTAAAATCAATTGTGTAATGCTAATTTTGCAAGAAAACTGCATTTCACATTATTAACTTCATTAGTGCAATTTTCCTATAAATAAGTACAAAACATTTGGAGGATACATGTATAATGAGTGCTTGGTTACTATAGTAGCAAATGTCAAAGTAATTGCTAAACACGTCGAAAATTTTTGACACTTTGAAAACTCCAGTATACCATTCATCATACAGTTCTCTAAATACTATGGCAAGAACCATCACCACAAGTAAAAATTAAGATACTGTTGTGGAGATACGAGGCAATTTTTAAAATCAATTTTTGATATAGTCCACCCTTGCCTTTTCTTAATCTAAATGTAATTTAGCACTGCAAACCATTTCTGAAAATAAATTTATTTTAAAAAGCATAAAAATTGGTAGGTGGGGGGACCAGAGGAAGTGGGGAGTTTAGTAACCATAATGGTGCACATGTAACTGTAGATTAATGATACCAAAAAAAAAAGCATAAACATTACTAGGGTAAGAGGAAAAAAATATGACCCTCCAAAAGAAGTCAAAGGCACTCATTAAGTTACTTCAACAAAAATGCAACTTGGCCAGCCAAGTTACAGTGCATTCCTTGAAACTGCACCAGGTCTCATGGCTGGACTGAAGATCTGAAAGGTCATTTGATCCACTTAACCAAATTAAGTTTCTCCGAGAGAAATCTTTAAGCAATTATTTCAACCTATCCCCTCTTCATAAGGACCAACTCAGATGGTTCATATTTTATTAGGGACTCAACAGCTTAAAAATATGTAGCTAATCCAAGGCAAGGGGTTTTGTTATTTGCCTAACTGTAAAATTAACGTACATAGAACATAAGATTTGAACTGACACTGAAAAACTCAGTAACATACTCATCTAATTAAAAGAATCTACTGATGGAGCAAAATAATTTTATTTCCATTATTCTAACACAGTAAAGTCCCGAAAGGCCAAGGAGCTGCACACAGAATGCTCAGTGCCAGCAGGTAAAGTGGACACTGGCTAGTCAGTGCTGACCACTAGCACACAAGGCCTTGCCGCATTTGTATGATCTGGAGCAAGGCTGCCTGCACATCTTCATCCATGTGACCCTTGAGAGAAAGAAGAAAGGGGAGAAATATTTTATGTTATGTTCACTTACACAAGAATTCTAAAGACAAAGGCTTTATCATAAGGCCTAACTGGTTGTGATTCACGAAATGCTAAATCCTCACCATCACGGTGATATTCTAAAGGATTTACTGGAAAAAGGAATAGAGCTCTATCATGGAAATAAAGAAAATCAATTTAGAAGTAGTACACAGCAATTGCTCTTAACATCTATTATCAGAAAAAGGACAAACTTCCCTTTCACTTTTAGTAATTGCTTAGAATATAGGGGCAGCATAAGTTATAGATGAGCAAAGTAAACTACAATTATTTTCCCCTTATTAGTTTTCTTGTACTAAGAAAATTAATGAAAAAAATCTCCGTATTTGTATTTCTTATAAAAAGGATCATATATATTATTTTGCAACTTTCCTTTTTACCTAATGCCATAAAATATTTCCCAAGTTATTTCTCCAATTATATTATTACATAACAGCCTACTGTATGGATGTATCATAATTTCTTTACTCATTTCCCCAGTAATGGATGTTTAAGATGCTTCCAGTCTTTATGGGCAGATTCCTAGAGAAGTTGTTACAGGGTCAAAAACAGGCTCAATTTTCAATTTTGCTAAATACTACAAAATCTATAGAGATCATAACAATTTACACTCCCACCAGCAGGATATAAATGCCTATTTCCCACAATACCCTGGCCAATCTATAGACTATCATCTTGTTTATAGATTATCATCTTATTTAATATTTGCCAATCCCATGGGTGAAAATGGAACCTCCTTGTGTATTTGCATTTCCTCCATTACTGGTGAGGTTGAGATCTTTCTACACGAATGTTAGCCATTTATATTTAGAAAGAAACACTTTAAACTTAAAACGTTGACAAGAGGTTGATTAAATGCAAGTTAATACAACACCTCCTTCCCCTTTTCTTTGCTTGAGCACTGGAATAGGTTTCAGTATAACACTCCCTATTAATATAAAGTTTTGCTTCCAAAATCTGTTTCTATAACAGCAGTATGTTTAAATTTCAAACATTAGCCATAGTTGATTAAACTGAATTTCTTAGTTCACTTTATGATGCCAGAAGGCAAGACTATTTCAGATGCCAGTTGGTTTTGTTATGTTTCATTAGGAGTCAGTAGAAAATAATTTCAAATTTGGAGGCATACACTGTACAAAGCTGAAAGGCTTCTGACTTTGCAGTGTCTTTTGGCCAGAGCATGCTCCTCTTCCCGTGGCTAATATCAGACCAGACTGAGTTCCCCACCTTCTCTAATACAGACTTCCTACACTTTTCTATTTTCCTCTCCTGGAAGTCCCATTCCACTGTCCATCAACGGTCTCTAGCAGTGTACTTTCAAATCTCAGCTTATTTTCTATCTACTCAAAAGAATGTAGTCAAAGATATTTTCTTTTCTCATACTATTCACTCTTTTCCATTGGTTTCTCCTTCTTCTCATTATAGAAAAAGCAGGCTTTTTGATTTTAAAAACTCGATGTTATAAAGCTTCTTCCCTTTCATTTTACCTAGTTTTTTTTAATGACCTTCTTTGAAGCTTTCTCTTAACATCTGTCCTTCTTTTTTTTAACTGTGTGGCCTGACACTTCAAAATTCTAAACAATTCCTGTTTCATCACACTTGTCATTCTAACATTTTCTCTTTTAGGACATCTTCCTAAAAAATCTATTCTGAGAATTTCTGGAATGCTGATCATGGGTTTCTAGAGCACATTTAGTATCCTTCATATTAGTGTGATTTTTAAAAAATAGCTTTCTCACTACACCTCCAAAGAAAGGAATTCTTAATCTTATGCTTCACTGAGTATAAGACTCAATAAGTAAATATGATGGATAATTTTCCAACAGAACCATTTTTTCTCAAATTATTACATTCCTATACACACCTTGTCTTTTTTTTTGCACTTTTGTAGTATTATCCACATTTCAAAGAAATATTCCTAAGCTCCAAAGAAACAAATTCTGCTCTCCTCTTTTAGCTCACAACATGTGTGGATGGCAAGGCACTATCTCCAGCTAGCAACACCACTAACATGTTCTGCCATCACATGTTGCCAAACTGTCTACAAAATGAGTGACAGGCAGATGGAGGGAACACTAAATTTAATATGTTCTGTTGTCATATAGCTTTGTAAATTTCTCTGAGAGATATGCAAGCCATGATTAAAAGAAACACAATTATTTTTAAATAAGCATATGGGGTACAACTACTTTAAACATCAATAACTTTCACAGAAATTTACTTGAAAATAAAAAATCATTTACTGCAAAATTACTCCTTTCCAAAGGAAAAATAGTTCTTTACCTGTGCAGCACTAAGAAGGTGTGTCCGATAAATGGCTATTACTTCTTGATGCTGTCTGTCAGCATCCTAGAAATGTGGAAGGATGGACAGACCAGAATGTGAGCATTCACTTATTCAAACACATGGAAACTTATGACAATGCTGTTTTCAGGGCTGATGCTAAGAGTAGTGTTATTAAAGTGCTCCCACTACCTCTTCTAACAGACTACCCTGGACTCGCCAGATGCACAATTCTATAGCATAATAGTATAAATTTTTCTAATGAATGTGGGAACATTGATAGCAAAAGCAATGCCACTTATCCTAGGTAACATGAAATTATTGCCTTAGTTCACATCTCACCACCACATTATCTAGACACTCACTAACTTATGCTTTGGATTACTGCAAAAACCTCCCATCTTGTCTCCTTGCCTCTAGACTTTATTCCCTTATAATGCTTCCAAGACAGACAGCTCTTTCCTCATATCACTTTTGGCTTAGAAACCTTGGGTGACAGACACCTAGCTATATGTAAGAGAGAATCTTAAATTCATCAGCTCGACTCTCAACAGCCTCCACAATTTGGCTGCAAATACAACTCCTATTACTGGCCAGGCTGATCAGCATTTTACTCCCCTTTGGGCATGCCACTTGCATTTCACCTCCTGCCTTTCTTCACAGTATTTCCTTTGCCTGGAAGATTCTCTATTTTCCTTTCACAAACAAAACATGATCCAGCTTACAAGTTCAGACCAGGTACGCCCTTCCTCTTTGAAACCAACCCCCACCACCCCAGTAATCTCCTCTCCCTGGAAATTCATATCACTTAGAATCTGGAACTATGTCTCAATTCTACATTTAATATTTTTTGTCATGTTATTTTACTCTTCATGGATCTGTATTTTGCATCTTTAACTACTCAGAACTTCTTGGCAAAGAACTGTGTATTCTCTTTATCCCTAACGGTGCTTAAGTACAGTGTCACAAATAAATAATAAACAAATATTTCCAATTATTGAAGGGACTGCCATATTCTTTTGATAAGACCCAAGTCAGCAATTTTTCATCATTAATTTGTAGGCCAATGGTGTCATAAAATGAACTCTTAAAATAACTTTCTTCTATTCAAAAATAATTCATAACCAATTCTTATAGAATGCAAAAATATTAGCTACAATTTACATTTGCTTGGGCTACGTTTTACTTAGCTTTTCCATGTATGTATATTAGCTCATTCAATTAAAAAAGTAAACAAACAAGTAATCAGTCCTTATTATCCTATTCTATAGGGGAGGAAGCCAAGAGTTCAAAGGAATGCTCCATGTCATTTGCTTTTAAGTGGCAAGGCTTAGAACTGAGCTCCCCTCTTCAGCTTCTAAATCCAGGTGCTTTTTTAAAACATATTTTGGATATATATATATCCTTATATATTCTTTTAAAATATAAGGATATAAGGCATAAAACCATAGGAATGCCTACCTTTATTCATAAGGATAAAAGTTTATATATAAAAAAAGCCTCCTTTAGTTTAGAAGGCCAGTATTTTCAAGAGTGTGCTGGATTGAAAAGATACCAGATTGGGTGTCGGAAGTCCCAGGATCACATCCTAGCACTGTGACCCTGGGCACCAAGTATTTTCATCTTTGTTTCCTAAGAGTTAAATGGGAGGAATAAAACCTTGTGGATTGTGATGAAGATAAAGTTTAAAGTATATGAAGTGTCTAGTGTAGTGCCTGGCATAAAGTAGGCACCAAATAAATGATATTATACCACTGGTATAAGTAACTTTTAGCAAAAATGATTACATTCTTGGATTTGAACACAGCCGTGAGTGATGATGATTTCTAAATAACCTTTAAGAACACACTCGCATGAACCCGCCCAGAGGGGCACGAAGCCCGCAGGCCTGGGCACTCACAGCCAGCTGCTGCTGCAGGGCCTTGACTTGGTGCTGCAGAGTGTCCATCAGCCGGCTCTGCCTCTTGCTGGGGCTCCCGCTGGTCTGAGTAAGTTGCGAAAGGCCATTGAGTGCCTGTTTCAGCCTTTCCACATCATTAAGCAGTTCAGTTATCTTATAAAAAAAGGACAAAGTTGTGGGACAGACAGATTATTCAATGATTCAATTACAATGAACATCTTTACATGGAAATCATTCGAGACACAAAATTTATCATCATATACCAGAAAATTAAGGGATAAATATTATCCAGATTATTACCAACAGCATATAAAAGGTAAAATTTCTTTAAATTCCTCAGTAAACTCTGTACAAAAGCATTACCAAACTAAAAATAAATAAATATCCTAAGATTTGAGTGTGACCTCAGTCTTCTTATTTTTAGGTAATATGTAAGTACCACAAAGGTATTTAGACTATTTAACAGGTCATCTGAAACATACAAAGGTAGGGAAGATTCTCAAAGTTTGAAAAATAAAAGAGTATGGCTCATGTAAATCTAGAATTAACTTATGTGCTTGTTCATTTCAAGAATGTATGACTTTAGACTACACTGTCTTAAAGAGGGCAAAAAGCAGGCAGATTGTTTAACTAGCAAGAAGAACACAGACTTAAAAGTCAGACAGAGCTGATGTTTATCAGCTGTAGGAGCTTGGCTAACTTGCTTTATTTTTCTGAGCCTTAGTTTCCTTATCAGTGAAAGGGTTAAGAACATCAAATGCAATTATAAATACATACCTGGGATATAGCACATGCTCAGTAAATGGCAACAATTACAAGTAGTTATTAATAACTTGCTACTATAATTATGTGTTATTACACTCATAACCACCCTCAAACATGAAGAGAGGACATTTAAATTCTGGACCGTAAGAGCAGACAAAGTCAGAAGTTGCTTGCACCTTCCCACTGAAGGGGCTGGGGATGTGTCTGCTTTCACTCATGCTGTATTCCCAGCAGTAAGGATGGCACCTGGCATGTAGGGCATTTAATAATTATCTATTGAATGGATAAAATTGTACTCAATCTCCCTGATGTCTCCTCTTCATAGTAGGTACTTTATGCAGCTACCAGTTTCCAAAATACTTTTGAACCCCTATTCTATAAATTGTGCCATGAGAATGAATAAGAAGAAAAGATAAGTTATAAACCTGTTCTTAGAAACTGGTCGGGAAGATCAATCATGCAATTCTGACACAGTAACACATGTGTTTTAAATGGGTGGCAAAGCTAAAAGAAAACATGCATCTGGGAGAGGAACAGCTTACTGGAGGTTAGATGGGACAATGAAGGCTTTAGGAAGGAAGGTAGGTGTTGAAGTGAGTATTAAAGAATGCATTTAACTCAGTAGGAGGAGGATATACCTCAGCAGAAAGGAGGGGCAGGACATTCCATGTGAGGGGACCCATCTGTAGTAAGACTGTACAATGAATTGCAGGGCTTGGCTAACTGGTGTGGGTGAGGGCCAAGATCAAGTGTGGGGTGCTCCTCGGTGTCCTTAGTTCTTGAAGCCCCAGAAACCTTTTTTCCTCCTCTCCCTCACCATTCTTCAGGTATTCTAAAGCCCCCTGGATTTTGACCACTCACTTACGAGGCAAGTAAAGCTTGAGTCTCCCCAACAGTCCTAAACTCTTGGCTATACCAGGTGAGGAAACAAAAAGAAAGATGCTTCTGATCTTTGTCTGTGTGAGTCTATTTTTTTTCCAATTCCACATATTTCTGCACATTGGTAGGCAAAGTGGAAGGGTGGAACTTAATGGCCACTTTGTTAATGCTTTTATCAACCAGACTTGTGGGATGCTCTGGTAAAGAGCCCTGTTCTGCTCTGGTGCTTCTGTCCCAGGGTTCCACAGCAAGCCATGCAGACTGCGCAGTGCCTACCTTATTATCTTTTGCTTCAATCTGTTTAGCAGATTCCTGTATTCTTCTCTGTAGCTCTGTGATTGTCGTTAAGGACTTATCGCATCGCTCCTGCTGATCCTTGATTTCCTGTTCGATGCTGAAATGTAATAATTCCTTCTCATCTTTTGCAGACAGTTCCTTCTTTTTGGCATGCAAAACTTCTTCACATACTTCTTCATACTTTCTATTCAGATTGGCCAGTTTTTCATTTAAATTGGAAATCTGCATCTCCAAATCACTTTTTGTTGCTTTGTATTTTGACAAATCAACCACCTCTCTAGTCTCTAGCTTTTTTAGCGCCTGTTTAGTATCCTGAACTTCAGACTGGAGTTTGGAGACTTCTTCCGCTTTGTTTTGGCTTTCTTCTTCTTTTTCTCTCAAGCTAGCTTTTATGATTCCGACTTCTTCCTCGAATGCTTCCTTGATCTGCAAATGCTGTGCCAGAGGCACCGAAGAGTTCTTTTGATTCTCCAATATCTGATGCAGTTTGGTCACTGTCTGCTGCTCCCTCTCATAACACCTTTGCTTATTCCTCAGTTCTTCCTTTAGGTTCTCAATTGTGCCATTAAGAGACTTTTTTAGGGCCTCAACTTGTTCCAGAGGGACATGCTGTTTCTGCAAAAGCATCTCAGAAGCCTGTTTGGCATTTTCTTCAACTAGCTTCTCTTTCTCGTTCTTTACTTCTGTGTATTTCTGTAATAGGTCTTTTAACTGTTTGTTGAGCTCTTCTGTTTTTCGGCTTAACACTCTTTCCATTTCATGAGAATTCTCAATGAGAACATTCTTATCCTTTAGATCCCTCTG
This sequence comes from Smutsia gigantea, assembly GCA_032199065.1. NCBI lineage: Eukaryota > Metazoa > Chordata > Mammalia > Pholidota > Manidae > Smutsia > Smutsia gigantea. Next base: position 37,932 of record JAVSCE010004433.1, read on the forward strand.
AAGAGTGAGAATATCCGCCTTTAACCTGTCATTCTCTTGCTTGCTCTTCTTGGCCTCTTCTTCCCTGATACTGTATTTTTGGGTCTGCTCTGATAACTGTTCTTTTAGTTCTTTCTCTGTTGCTTTGTATTTTCTTTCACACTCTTCAAAGCTGACAATTGGAGCATATTTTAGCTTAATGCATTCTTGTATTGTGTCAAGTTCCTTCTTCTGGGCTTCGATCTCGGCATGCAATGTCACAATCTCTTCTTGGCCTCTCCTGTAGTCAGCCAGTATTTCAGCGCCGTCATCCTGGACTTTTTTCATGCTCTTACTTAGAGCATTCATCTTTTCCTTGTGCTCCCTTAGGCTGATGTACTCAGCTTTTATTTGGGTATGAGTGTTTTCCAAGTTTCTTTTTAATATTCTATTTTCATCCTTTACTTTCATGCATTCTTGATTTTTATCTTCAAATTTTTTCCTCACCTCTAGTAATTCGGTGTTAGTTTTCTCTAATGTGCCATTCAGTGCAGTTCTAATCTCTTCATGGGCTTTAATTGGCACATACTGATTACTCATAGTCTTTTTCAAGTCAGTGTTTTCAGACATGAGTGAATAGATCTTTTCTTGGTCTTCACCCCATTTTTTATTAAGTTCAGATAGCTGTTTTTCAAGTTCAGCAATATTAGATTTCAGAGCGATTACCTCTTTTTCATGTTTCTCGGGAGGCACGAACACAGTTTCCAGGTGGCTAACATTCTTATTTAAACTGTCATTTTCCATCAGCAACTTCTCCATTTCCAACTTCTTCTCTGTATATTTTTGTGCTACATCTGAAAGCTTTTTATTCAAATCATTAACAATTACATCATGTGATTTTTTCATTTCTTCACTCACTTTTAAAGGAACATAATGATTTTTCATTTCAGTTGTTAGGTTATGTACCTGCTGGTTGAGGAGCTTATTATCCAGATAAACCCTTTCAATTTCCTTTTGTAATGCCTCATTTTTTGATGTTAATTCAGTGATCTTCCTCTCAAGTTCTCCTGATTTTTGTTCTAATCGGCTCTTGAGCTGTTCGTGTTCCTCTGGTTTGACATGCTGAGTAAGTTTGGCCCTAAGATTCTCAAGTTCTCTCTTTAACCATCTAATTTCACTAAGTGATTTTTCATATTCTCTTTCCATCTCTACTAATTTTTTTGCCTTCTCATTTACTTCACTTGATAATGAGCTCTTCATGTTTTCAAATTTTTCTGTTGGAATGGAAAGGGCCAACTTTGCTAACAATTCTTTTAATTGGCCTTCCATCTCTGTGACTTTTCTCCCTTTCTTCTCTCGCTCCACTTCACACATACCAAATTCTTTCTGCAATCGCTTATTTTCTTCTATCAGCTTGCCTTCATCCCTCTTAAACTCTTCTACTAACATCTCATTTTGTTTGATTTGGTTTCTTAATTTTCCCACTTCTGCTGAAGCACCTTCGTATTTTGCTTTCATGTCTTTCAACTGATCCTTCAATTCCTCTGTTAGTCTGTGATTCCCTGTAGCTGCCTCACTTGTTAGGTGTTCTTTAAGGGCAAGAAAATGAGTCTGCATTTGTTTAACTTTACCTTCTGACTCATACATTCTCTTCTGCACATCTTTCAACGCATCTTCTAATTGCTTTATCTGTTCATCTGAATCCTCCTTGGTCCTTTCACATTCTAAGGCTAAAGCTTTGCACTCTGCCACCTTGTGAGCCAGCTCATTTTGGAGCTTGAGTCGGTCTTGTTTTGCTGAATCACAGAAAGTTCTCATTGCTTCTAACTCTTTCTTTAAAATTTCGTTTTCAGAATATGAGGTTTGGTTGGGTAAGGAGAGCTCCAGTGGTCTTAACATAGATCTGCTTTGCACATGGGCTGGCATACCTGTGGAAGTACACTGAAAAGAAAAAAATAGGTATTAATCACAAAAGCCTAAAGAGGACGCTTATTTGCCAAAGTTTCCACATCATCAGTAGCCAAAGGGTCTTCAGACTAGTATATTAGAAAAATACGGTACTGATTTTTGAGGTAAGAAAAACAGTTCTGGGTATGGTTTCTTCAATAAGCTCTCAAGCAGTGCTATTTTAGAAGTCTGTTCACTTTAAGTGTATTTCTGGCAGATTAAAGAAGGAAATAGTTGTGGTCTCTGGGGACTATTTTCTCTTCCCTCCCCCATTCATAATACTTTCCCGCACATGAATTTCAACTTTATCAAAACACGTTCACTATTTCTATGCTTTATGGCACATAATGTGCTTAGAACTTCAAATTCTGAAGAAAGTCATCCGAACTCTTGAATAAAAACAAGTGTCACAATTTTAAGTCTGCAAGTAATTTCATAGAATTATATATTATTTAATTGCTAAGATAGATGATTTCTGAGTCTCTTTGTTACCTCGAGTGTATCTGTTCTTTAAATTATAAAAAATACCACCAAAATATGGTATGAGAGTTGTCATACCATGACATGACATGTCAACTAGTATGAGAGTTGTCAAGAGAATATTAGTCAACTCACAAAAAAGAAACAAGTTTTCTTCTCTCAAACAGAAAGATTAACTAGAACTTAGCATATGGTCTTAAGTACAAAATTTGATTGACACCTTGTTCCCTCTAATAAGTGCTGACAAAAAATATAATTAAACTTTTCAAGAAACAGTTCACAAACATCAGAACATATAATCACAAAAGACTACACTTAACTATTTTTATTTTTTGCCATACAGCATAAAATATCTGTCTTTACAAGTACTAATTCACTGATAAAAGTTATGTGTCATGAGGTCATCCCACTATTTTAATAGGCAGGTTTTACTGTTGTTCACTTAAATCTACATTGCCTTCCCCTGGATCAAGAAGAAAATTAGTAACATGGAATAATCAACCTCTGTCTGCTTCTAAATTATCTTTCAATTTACCAAGTATCTTTAGACTACAATTTCCATATTTGTTTTATTATAATCAAATATTTATCTAATCTTCCTAAATATTGTTCAGATGATATCCATTCTCTCAACTTATAATCTTAGAAGTTTTCAGCATAAAGTGACCTCAGGTATCATGTAGGCTAACTCACTCTGCCTATAGATGAAGGTATATAAAAAAGCCTTTAAAAGTCCAAATATTTATCAATTCAGTTCATGACAGGTGTTAGAAATGCAAACCTTGTATCTAATGGAAAGGAGCAGATAAACAAGTAGAACAATACTACCTCTTTGAAGCTTTCTTTATTTTGAGACAAATTTCTAAAACAATATATTTTTGAATGCAAGCAAAGTTACATTTCAAAGCCAAAACAAATGACTTCTGAATAATTCATTTCTGCCTTACCTTTTATGTGGGCAAATATGAAGAGGTAATCAACTGCTGTTAATGAAGAGAGGCCATCCAAAACAATGAAATTGTGATTCAAATCTCTTATATAAACCACTCTCATCAAAAACACTATAGAGGGCACCAGAAAGAGTAACATCTGCTTTTATTAAATTCAAGAAAGCCAAAACCAACTTTTCTTCAATAGTGAAAATCTTTTCCAATGTATATGTACTTGATAAATATACAATGCTGCTTTCGTTTTAAAAAGGCAAATACTTCTAAATTTTTTTTAATTACAAAAAAAATAGTGTTACCTGTGAGTCTGTCATGTACATTTGACCTTGTTTAAGTATATCTTCTCTTCCTAAATAAATTGAAATAAATGGTATCTTAAGAAATATCCATAGCAGAGTACGTTAGGTACTAATTTGGTGTTATTATCTCTCCTTTCTTATTCAAGCAAAAGAGAAGCATGAGTTATAACCTAAAATCTTTCTTCGAAAATATTATATTTTTCCTTTTTTATCTATATACATTAAGGGAAGTATTTACATTTTTCTGAGCAGATACTAAGTTGGTTTTTAGAAATATGTAAGACTATCAGATTAAATAAGCTAATGATTATTATAAAATATGCATCTTACAATCAGTCAAAATAAAAATGGTGTTCTTTGCAATTTATAGGATAAATATTACTATTATACTTAGCTAGATGATAATTTAATATTCACTGGGAAGCAAATAGATCTCCTAGATAAACTGTTTAAAATTGGCAAAGAATAAACAAAAGTAAAGATTAACTATGTATAGTTATAAATTTTAATAAATAAAATTTAATAAATTACTTAATATATAAGTAATTACTTATGGAATTTCTAATTTTAAAATCCTTACTTGCATTAAGACTATATCTAAAGATTTCTCCAAATCAGAGAACTATACATTTTTTCATAAAAAAAGCAAGTCCCAAATATCACAAGATAAATGTCTACTACTAATCAACAAGGCAAATCTGATAATTCATGCAACACACAATTTAAGAATATAGTTGGCTAAGGAAAATCAGAGCTTCAGTGATTACCAGATTTTATGTTAAAGGCTACAGTAACATTTTGTAGTTCCACATGTTAAGGTCTAACACTTAAGTAATTGGATGAAGTTAACAGCAGGAGTATCATATAAAGTTAGACAAAATAAAGAGGCACAAACTTTCTTTTTGCTTGAACTGGGTGAATTGTAATGACAACCTGTACTTTTATACTTACGGTTACTGAAATGACTCCCTGATCCTAAATGATCACTCTGAAATCAAAAGTAAAAATTAAAACATTTTAGGTGAAAATCACCTCATTTTATTAAACTGTATCTATTTTAGCTCTAAATGATCTGGTCATTAAAACCACATTTTCATTATTCCTTACTTCAACTATTATTCTACTTGAAAACATAAAAGACATAACATTAGCAACAGTCAGACAGACCTGTTGGGAATAAACTACTTCACTAAGCATTTTAATAAAAGGAGCCCAAGTACTTCAAGGAAAAACCTTCCTGCTCAAAAGAAAAAAAAAGTGAGCTTGAGATGAACACAGAAACTTTCAATACTCTTTGCTGCTTCTTTATCTCAAAAAGAAGGAAATGCCACATCACCATTAAGTACTCATTTTACTTTACCATCATTAGAAGCAGAATCATAATCATCGACAGTGAACTATTAGCTTAACCACTTCTTTCACAATTTATTCTATAGAACGCTCATTACTTTTGAAGGCAAAAGCAGGCAGAGAGCAGGAAACAAAACTGAGACAAGTCCTTTACCTAGTTAGTAATAAATCCATCAGTGCATCACTTAGGAAAAGGAGGATAATAGAGAAACTTCGGATATACTGAATCAAAACATATTTGGATTGCTCCTTTTATCAAATAAGCCAACTACAAAGAACCTATCATATAAATTGAAATATTATACATTCAAGAGTAAAGGCACGCACTAGTAGTTCATATTTGTGGATCTGTGTGTATCAGTACTAACAGTTACGAGCCAAACTACAATACAGGTGACCATGGTAAAAATGGTCCACAGTTCTATAACTAAATTAACGACACCTTCAGTAATCCTTAGTGCCCCAAGGATATGGAAAAATGTCTGCAAACTTAATTAAGCCATTTGTTCTATGTAATATTTAATTCCAGAGTTTGCAATAGGTACTAAATGGGCTTAAACATGTATGGGTTGGGGGAGGCCTGTGCACAAAAGGAATTTTAAAAACTTAATTTGGGTTTATTGACTTTCCTTGATTATTCAAATGAAAATGAATGCATGAATTATAACATAAAATTATCCTTGTTCTAAAATATCCATATTTTCCCATGTTTTTCCCCTACAAATATAAAGGAAATGTTTATATATTAAGTTTTACATGTAACACAGCAATCTGTTGGCAATTACTAAAGATTTTTAAGCGTGTGAGATGATACTGTAATGGATATTCAATATTTGTAAATGAATTCTTAGTTTTTAATGGCTGCTTTCATAAATACTGAGTCACATACAAAGTGGGACCTGTAATTTTCTCCTTGAAAGTAAAAAAAAATTCCTAATATAAAAATTCATCAGAAAAAAGATGGTGGTGTGAGAAGTGAGGCAGAAATCTCCTCCCAAAACCACATATAATACAAAAATACAGCAAATACAACTATTCTTAAAAGAGTGACCAGAAGTAAGACTGCACCAGCCAGTCTACATCTGGGAAAAGAGAATGGAAAATCTACATCACGGAAAAGAGAAAAAGTAAGAAAGCCGTGACCAGGTGGGACCCGAGCACTACCCCTTCCCCCAGCTCACTGGTGGGAGGAAGAGAAACAGAGCAGGGAGGGAGTAGAAGCCCAGGACTGCTAAATACCCAGCCCTAGAAATCTGCTCCAGGAGCACAAACCCACATTGCATGGTGCTCTGGAGATCAGAGGGGTTGAAAAGCAAAGTCAAAGACAGATTGTAACCATTTGTGGAGAAAAGGTTCCCACAATCAGCTGCTCTGGGACAAAAGAAAGGTGGACACTTTGAAAGACTTCCCAACAGTGAGAGGGCCACTAAAGGGGGAGGATTACACAGAGCTTGCCCGTCAGGAGAAGGAACAGGTGCACAAAATTGTCCCAGCACACTTAGCCCAGCAGGAGCTTTCAGGAGCTTCAGGCACTCCATCCCCCTGACTGGCAAGACAGCCCCGAGGCACCCCACAATGATAAGCAGCCTGCCATTCCTTCCTCCCCTCTGGCACCTGCGTGCGAACCTGCAGCCCCCGCAATCGTGCCAGGCCAGCTGGAGGGAAGCCCCACCTAGAACAACTACAGCAGCTTAACACAGAGACTGCCCCTTGAGTGCACAGCTAACTGGCTCTGACAGCGAAGGCAGAAACTGCAGCCAGGAAGCAGGAAAGGGCTCTGTCTTCCCAGAAGGCACTAGTGCCGCTCACCTGCGACCCCACCATCGCTCCAGGCCAGCTGGAGGGCAGCCCCACCTACAGCAGCCTGGGGCTTTAACGCAGAAGCTGCTCTCGATGTGTGACCTATAGGCCCTGAGAGCGGAGGCTGGGTCTGCAGCTGGGAAGCAGGAAAGAGCTCTCTCTTTAGGGTAGGCACCGGCACCACTTGCCTAGGACCACTACCATTGCTACAGGTGCTGGGCAGCCCCAAAGAGCAGAGCTTCTGAGCACTAGAGGGCGCCACTTACATAAACCTGATATTTCTCACTATCCAATAGTATTATGAAAAGGCAGAAGAACCTTGTTCAATCCCAAATCCCTAAACACAAGAAAGAGGGCTCAGTAAAACTGAAATCAAGAATCTTCCTGAAAAAGGATTCAAAACAAAAGTCATAAGTATGCTAATGAAGCTACAGAAAAATATCCAAGAGCTAAGGAATTAATTCAGGAGGGAGACAGACACCTTGAAAAATACAGTAGCTGAAATGGAACACACAATGGAGGGATTTAAAAACAGATTAGATGAGGTAGAGGAGATGGTAAATGTAATAGAAATTAGAGAACAGAAATACAAAGAAGCTGGGGGAGAGAGACAAAAAAGGATCTCTAGGAATGAAAGAACATTGAGAGAACTGTGTGACCAATTGAAACAGAACAATATTCACATTATAGGGGTACCAGAAGAAGAGGAGAGAGAAAAAGGGATAGAAAGTGTCTTTGAAAAAATAATTGCTGAAAATTCCCCCAATCTGGGGAAGGAAATAGTCTCTCAGGCCATGGAAGTACACAGATCTCCCAACACAAGGGACCCAAGGAGGACAACACCAAGACATATAATAATTAAAATGGCGAAGGACCAAGAACAAGGAGAGAGTATTGAAAGCAGCCAGGGAGAGAAAAAAGATCACCTATAAAGGAAAACCCATCAGGCTATCATCAGACTTCTCAGCAGAAACCTTACACGCCAGAAGGGAGTGGCATGATATATTCAATGCAGTGAAACAGAAGGGCCTCAAACCAAGAATACTCTGTGCAGCAAAATTATCGTTTAAATTTGAATGAGGGATTAAACAATTTCCAGATAAGCAAAAGTTGAGGGAATTTACCCCCCCAAACCATCTCTACAGTGTATTTTAAAGGGACTGCTATAGATGGAAGTGTTCCTAAGGCTAAACAGCAGTCACAGAGAAAATAAAACCACAGTAAAGGAAGTAGACCAATTAATTACTAAACAAATGCAAAATTAAGTCAGCTAACCACAAAGTCAGTAGAGGGACACACAGAGTACAGAATATGACACCCAATATATAAAGAGTGAAGAAGGAAGAAAAAGAAGGGAGAAAAAAAAAAGAATCTTCAGACTGTGTTTATAATAGCATAATAAATGAGTTAGGTTAGACAGTTAGATAGTAAGGGAATTACCCATGAATCTTTGGTAATCACGAATCCAAATCCTGCAATGGAAATAAGTACATATCAATCAATTATCACCCTAAATGTCAATGGTCTGAATGCATCAATCAAAAGATACAGAGTTACAGAATGGATAAAAAAGCAAGCCCTATAAGCTGCTTACAAGAGACTCACTTGAAACCCAAAGACATACACAGACTAAAAGTGAAGGGATGGAAAAAGATATTTCATACAAACAATAGGGAGAAAAAAGCAGGAGTTGCAGTACTTGTATCAGATAAAATAGACTTCAAAACAAAGAAACTAACAATAGGCAAAGAAGGACACTATATAATGATAAAGGGGTCGGTCCAAAAAGAGGACATAACCATTATAAATATATATGCACCGAACATAGGAGCACCCAAATATGTGCAACAAATACTAACAGAATTAAAGGGGAAAAAAGAATTCAATGCATTCATTTTAGGAGACTTCATCACACCACTTGCTCCAAAGGACAGATCAACAAGACAGAAAATAAATGAGACAGAGGCACTGAAAACCACATTAGAACAGATAGACCTAACAGACTATCTACAGAACATTCCACCCAAAACCAACAGGATACACATTCTTCTTAAGTGCCCATGGAACATTTTCCAGAATAGATCACATACTAGGCCACAAAAAGAGCCTCAGTAAATTCGAAAAGACTGAAATTGTACCAACCAACTTCTCAGATCACAAAGATATGAAACTAAAAATGAATTATGCAAAGAAAACAAAAAGGTTCACAAACACAAGGAGGCTCAACAACATGGTCCTAAATAATCAATGGATCAATGACCAAATTAAAACAGAGATCAAGCAATATATGGAGACAAATGAAAACAACACCTCAGCACCCCAACCTCTGTGAGAGACAGCAAAGGCAGTTCTAAGAGGAAAGTATATAGCAATTCAGGCCTATTTAAAGAAGGAAGAACAATCCCAAATGAATAGTCTAAATTTACAATTAATGAAGCAGGAAAAAGAACAACAAATGAGGCCCAAAGTTAGTAGAAGGAGAGACATACTAAACATCAGAGAAGAAATAAATTAAATTGAAAAGAATAAAACAATAGGAAGAATCAATGAAACCAAGAGCTGGTTCCTTGAGAAAATAAACAAAATAGATAAACCCCTAACCAGACTTAACAAGAAAAAAAGAGCCTACACACATAAACAGAATCAGAAATGACAAAGGAAAAATCACTATGGCACCACAGAAATACAAAGAATTATTAGAGAATACTATGAAAAATTATATGCTAACAAATTTGATAATCTAGAAGAAATGGACAACTTTCTAGAAAAACACAACCTTCCAAGGCTGACCCAGGAAGAAACAGAAACGTTGAACAGACCAATTACCAGCAATTAAACTGAATCGGTAATCAAAAACTACCCAAGAACAAAATTCCTGTACCAGATGGCTTCACCGCTGAATTTTATCCCACATTTAGTGAAGACCTAATACCCATCCTCATTAAAGTTTTCCAAAAAAATAGAAGAGGAGGGAATACTTCCAAACTCATTCTATGAAACCAGCATCACTCTAATACCAAAATGAGGCAAATGAGGCAAAGGCACCACAAAAAAAGAAAATTACAGACCAATATCCCTGATAAACATCGATGCAAAAATACTCGGCAAAATATTAGCAAACCGAATTCAAAAATACATCAAAAAGATCAAACATCATGATCGAGTGGGATTTATTCCAGAAATGCAAGGATTGTACAATATTCGAAAATCCATCATCATCCACTATAACGACAAAAAGTACAAAAACCACATGATCATCTCCATAGATGCTGAAAAAGCATTTGACAAAATTCAACATCCATTCATGATAAAAACTCTCAAAATGGGTACAGAGGGTAAGTACCTCAACATAATAAAGGCCATATATGACACACCCACAGCCAACATCATACGTAACAGTGAAAAGTTGAAAGCTTTTCCTTTAAGATTGGGAACAAGACAAGGATGCCCACTCTATCCACTTTTATTCAACACAGTACTGGAGGTCCTAGCCATGGCAATCAGACAACACAAAGAAATAAAAGGCATCCAGATTGGTAAGGAACAAGTTAAACTGTCACTGTTTGCAGATGACATGGTATTGTACATAAAAAACCCTAAAGAATCCACTACAAAACTACTAGAACTAATATCTGAATTCAGCAAAGTTGCAAGATACGATATTAATGCCCAGAAATCTGTTGCATTCCTATATACCAACGATGAACTAGTAGAAAATCAGGAAAACAATTCCATTAACAATTGCACCAAAAAAAAAAAACCAAAACCTAGAAATAAACCTAACGAAGGAAGTGTAAGACTATACCCAGAAAATTACAAGACACTCTTGAGAGAAATCAAAGAAGACACCAATAAGAGGAAATACATCCCATGCTCATGGGTAGGAAGAATTAATATTGTCAAAATGGCCATCCTACCTAAAGCAATGTACAGATTCAATGCAATCCCTATCAAAATACCAACAACATTCTTCAACAAACTAGAACAAATAGTTCTGAAATTCATATGGAACCACAAAAGATCATGAATAGCCAATCCTTAGAAGTAAGAATAAAGCTGGGGGCAGAGGAGGTACGGTCTCCAACTTCAAGCTCTACTACAAAGCCACAGTAATCGAGACAATTTGGTACTGGCACAAGAACAGACCATTGATCAATGCAATAGAATAGAGAGTCCAGATATAAACCCACATATATATGGCCAATTAATATATGATAAAGGAGCCATGGACATACAATGGAGAAAGGACAGCCTCTTCAACAACTGGTGTTCGCAAAAGTGGAGAGCTGTATGTAAGAGAATGAAATTGGATTACAGTCTGGCTCCACATACAAAAGTAAACTCAAAATGGATCAAAGACCTGAATGTAACTCATGAAACCATAAAACTCTTAGAAGAAAACATAGGTAAAACTCTCTTGAATATAAACATGAGCAACTTTTTCATGAACATATCTCCTTGGGCAAGGGAAACAAAAGCAAAAATGAACAAATGGGACTACATCAAACTAAAAAGCTTCTGTACAGCAAAGGACACCATCAGTAGAAAAAGGCATCCTACAGTATGGGAGAATATATTCATAAATGAAATATCTGACAAGGGGTTAACATCCAAAATATATAAAGAGCTCACATGCCTCAACACCCAAAAAGCAAATAACCCAAATGGGCAGAGGATCTGAACAGACACTTCTCCAAAGAAGAAATTCAGATAGCCAACAGGCACATAAAAAGATGCTTCACATAGCTAATCATCAGAGAAATGCAAATTAAAACCACAATGAGATATCACCTCATACCACTTAGAATAGCCAACATCCAAAAGGTAAGCAATAACAAATGCTGGCAAGGATGCAGAGAAAGAGGAATCCTCCTACACTGCTGGTGGGAATGTAAATTAGTTCAACCATTGTGGAAAGCAATACAGAGATTCCTCAAAAAACTAAAAGTAGAAATACCATTTGACCCAGGGATTCCATTCCTAGGAATTTACCCAAAGAAAACAAGATCCCAGATTCAAAAAGACATACACACCCCTATATTTATCGGAGCACTATTTTTAATAGTCAAGACATGAAAGCAACCTAAGTGTCCATCAGTAGATAAATGGATAAAGAAGATGTGGTACATATACACAATGGAATATTATTCAGCCATAAGAAGAAAACAAATCCTACCATTTGCAACAACATGGATGGAGCTAGAGGGTATTATGCTTAGTGAAATAAGCCAGACAGAGAAAGACAAGTACCTAATGATTTCACTCATTTGTGGAGTATAACAACGAAGCAAAAGTGAAGGAACAAAACAGCAGCAGACTCACAGAACCCATGAATAGACTAGTGGTTACCAAATGGAAAGGGAGTGTGGAGGGTGGGTGGGAAGGGAGGAAGAAGGGGAATAAGGGGCATTACGATTAGCACACATAATATAGGGGGGCCACAGGGAAGGCAGTATAGCACAAAGAAGACAAGTAGTGACTCTAATCTTACTACGCTGATGGACAGTGACTGCAATGGGGTGTGCGTGAGGGACTTGATAATATGGGTGAATGTAGTAACTACAATATTGTTCATATGAAACCTGAGCATATGAATTATACCAATGATACTTTAATAAAAAAAGAAAAATTCATCATACTAGACATATGCTGACTGGGGAAAATGCCCCCATTTATTGAGTGGAAAAAAAAGAAAACAGGATATACAATATTCCAACCTGTTAAATGTGTATGTAACAAAAGTTATGCATAAAAGGGTCTGAAAGGTTTTCAGTCAGGTAGTAAGGGTGCTGGGTGCCTTTATTTTCTGCCTTTAGTTTAACTACCCTTTCTAATTTTTCTAAAATAAATATGTATTGTTTCTATGACAAGAAAAAATAAGTTATTTTCTTATAGTTTATTACCTCATTGAAAGTTATAGACTCAACTCTGAGTTTGTCTAAAGCTACAGAAAAATTCTATTCTTTGGACATGAGAGTCTACTCTTAGAACAAAATATATAAATAGCACCCAATTATAGGTATCAAATTTTTATAGATACCTCAACGTGCCCATGCACATATCTGTATTTTCTCTTTCAAGTTCTCCTGAGCATTAACACTAGTATTGTAGTTAAGAGCACAACAAAACCAAACTGCCTGGGTTCAAGTTCTAGTTCTGTTAGTTAACTAATTATAAAACCCCCCATGGGTAAATTGCTCTATGCCTCAGCATTTTCACTTATAAAGTGGAGATAATAATAAAACCTACCACAGAGTTGATGTGCTTGTTGAATGTATGTAAAGTGCACAGAGCGGTTTCTGGCACATGGTTGGTGCTGTGAAAATGTTAGCTATTAGTACTTTCACTATTAACCTTAAAAAACTCTACAAATATAAAAAAGATAGAAGCCTCTATATTAGATCATTCCTTAGCTTATAAGACTTGTTTCTGAATAATCTTCAGAATTCAGTCAATAAACACATGTGTTTGCTTTGTTTTTTAAAATGTATCAAAGCATAACTCACATGCAATAAAACACACAAATATGAAGTGTACAGTACAATGAATTTCTGCATACATATACCTTGTGTAATCACAACCCAGATCAAGATACAGAACATTTCCAGCACCCTCAGAAGTTTCTTTATGCTCCATCCTAGTCAGAAACTTCTTATCAAAGGGTGGCTTCTATTCTGACCTTTACCACCATTGATTAGTTTTGTCTGATTCTGAACTTCAAAAAAATGGAATCATGCAGACTCTTTGGGTCTGATTTCTTTCATGCGACATTATGTCTGTGAGATTCACCCATGTCTTGACATTTTTTCATAGATGTACACATATATTTCTATTTACAAAGAAAAAAATTCCTTTTGATATATACAGAAACTGGAACTAAAATAAGTATCAGTCTCATACTAGTTAATTTCAGTGATCTCATTTAACCTTTATAATAACTCTATGGAGAAAAGGACAATCACCCCAATTCTGGCAACAAGCTCGGAGACTTTAAATAAATTGCATGGGTCACACTATAAAGAAGATAGTGATAACTCAAAATCAAGCCTGACTCCAAGCTCCTTAACACTGCCCATTATGAGTTATATAAAGTAATTTAAAGCTTTCTATACCTCAAAATATTTAAATCTGTTTTTCAGAGCCTCAACAGTTCTTAGGCTTTCTTCATGTTGCTTTTCTTTAGCTGCCAAAAGCGACTTCAGCTTTTCTTTCTGAAATAGAAAAGAACAAATACAGAGAAAAATAGCCATGTGCTTGAAATTGAGTTAAAAAAGTGTTTTAGAAAGTGTGAATCAGAGTTACTCTGATGGCTGCAGTTAATGAATTCTCTAACCTGGATTTTTAACTATTAGTAGAGTTGAAAATTTCTATAAATGTAATAAAATACACAATAAATACAAATACTATTATGAAAAGTTCAAATTTCTGTTGTTTGCTTTAAAACAATATTTTCAGATATTTTCATTATAATGTTTAAAATTTTACATCTTTTCATGAAAAATTTTATAGAAAATAAGACATTCAGAGGCAACAACAAAATGCTTATGATAACCCATACCACTATACTCAAAATATTTTCAGAGTCACTTGTAGTTTTGTTTTTCCCTTTAAGCAATAACGAGAAACAGAATCCAGGTCTCCAGCTCAACTGAGGACATAAACCTCTAATGCAATACCATATTCAATTCACAAAACATTTTACAACCTTAAGGTAAAATTTATCATCCTACCTCACTTTCCAGATCATCAGCAACCATCACTTCCTAAATTTAAAAAGAAGAAATATATTTTCATTCCTGAAAGTTTATTTTAGAAGGCATGAGCTCAGCAAATACCTTTTAAAAAGATCGGCACGTGACTTTAAGACTAGGGTCAAGGATGTGAGAAGAAAATGTCCATGTACCACCGATCCTGTTGTGTGAGTCATCATTCATTTTGCTCACTGACCAGGTTCAGACACACTTTGATTCTTCTGAAAATCCATCAATTATCAATTCTTACTTGCTCTTCCTCCTCACATCTTTTTCTACTCCTTCTCCCCAATCCCATAGCGCCAACCATAGTTCAGTCCTTTGTTATCACCACATACCGACAGTATTCTCTATTCTTGTATCTGACATTGTAAGTTTCATGTAAAGGTCCTAGTGAGATGGCTTTCCTCAAGGGTAATGACCCAACCTGATTGTTCCTCCTTCACCACCTAGCACCAAGATTTGATGTGACACATAATAATTAACAATTTGCTATCAATGATGACTGGTAGTAAGATCATTTTGAACTTTTTTGTATTATGCGGATTATTTACCTCATTCAGCTGTAGTTGTAAATCATTGACTTTATCCAATAATATTCTCTGCTCTTGCTGAATTTTTCTCAACCTCTCTTTCAAATCTTCATTTTCAATCTCGAGATCCTTAAATAGTAAAGACAGGCTAACTTTAAAAGAACAATTCTTAAGGAAGAAATTTTTAAAAGCAGTTCGCTATTATATACAGGTATACACATATATAAAACAGGTTTAAGTATAAATAAACAATAATTTCAATAACATTCAAATGATTTAAAATCTATAGATCAGAAAAATATAGAAAATTAAAGTCCTATGGTATCTAATGAATATAAGTACATACAAGACAGTAAACTATAACGTCTAATATATAAAATAAAAGCATTCCTGGAAATAGGTAATAGCAGAAGAATATGCCATTTTAACTTTTGCTTAACTCCTCTCAAGGTAATGAAACTATTCTAATGCTTCAGTTAAACTCATCACCATTTCACTGCTCTAATAAAACATGTAAAGTTCCAATTTAAGGCTTTAGTTCACTTTCTTAACACTACAGTGAACTATGAGAACCCAAACAAAATGCTTTAGTTTTATCATACAGAAAACAGTTGTTCAGTTTACATTTTAATGGTATTTCAGTCACATAACAAACCATTTAATTATGGATCTTCCTTCAACATAACCCACATAATAATTTTTTTAAATATCTTGATGAACATAAAAGGTAAAAAGGGCTGTGTGGTTAACAAAATTATTTTTCTAATCAAAACTTTAAAAACTTTAAGAAAAAGTTTAAAATTTTATTTACACTAATAATCATTTTTATCACTGTAATTTTCTAAAATGAAATCAAATTTATGATTTATGACCAAAACCAGATATATTTAAATTACCAAAAAGGTACATAAAGTTGTTAAATTATTTACTTAATATATATTAAGGCAATATTTTCTGTAAGATAGTAATGGCCCAAACATTCTTATCAGAAGTTAGTCCTTTTAAATGGGATTGGATGAGAAAATAAAATCACAAAATGTAACAAGCTACCCTTGCTTTTCCCCCAAGTTTTTGCTCCCTCTCTTTTCCCTCCACCCTACTACAAAGTACAACACTAGAATTCTTTGCAAAGGAAGATAACAAAATTCTTTTTTCTTTTTACCTGAATATTTTGATGCTCTCTCTGATTTGACTTCATGACTTCATCCATCATGTACGTCAAACTTCGCTTTGGTAAAACATAAGAAAACACAGGTTAGCAAGTATAATTGTATAGAAAAATACATTTTCCTCAAAGGCAATACACCCAAATAGTGATTTTCAGCTTACCCAACAATAACTTTTGCTGTATGTAACACAAGGTGGCAGTGTTTTCATTTAAAATTCCAAATGGAAAATATCTTTAAGGACATAGGTTTTAAATAAATGAAGATAATTTAAAATACCAAAAATAACTAAATTTAAAATTCTTATCCTTAAGGATTTGTTTTAATTAAAGTCACAAGTTGTATAAAGGAGAACTTGTACTACACACAAACTAATGTTGCTCTATAAAGCATTACCTACCATTCCCAAAAGAATTTCATCTTTAAAAAAAAGGAGGTGGGGAGTGACATTAATGTTCAAAGAAAATATAGAAATTATTTATATCTTTGAGCATTGATGAAATGAAAATATCAAGGCGTGTGGTAAGAGACAGGTAATCCTCTGACCAGAACTATGTAAGATCTCTAAATGATTTGGTTCAGTACATGTTGTTTTTGTACACTTACTGCACTGAAACCGTATTCCAGCTTAGAGATTTGCTTTAATTAAAAACATGACACAATTATTAAACAACAGACCAAGTCACTTTTTTTGCCCCAAATGACCTTTAAGTCCACACAGTAATACAGAAGGCTATTTCTTCCTTTAGGAGAGCTTTAAAAAACAAAGCTAATGCTTTTATTCTCCAAGATAATTTTTTATGTTCCGTATTACTTGTTGAGTTTTGTTTAAACTATCATTTTAATGAGTCTAGATTAGAATTAGAGAGACAAGGTCTTATTAAGAAGATATTCTGTATCCACAATTTGGCCCAAACTACTTTTCTAGCCTCACTCCTTCTACCAAAGGACTACTCACATAGAATCTGAGCAGTACCATCATATCACTTTCATCCCCTACCTTCCCTTCAGAGGGTCCTTCATAATTTGACACCTGGTCACCTTACCCATCTCTCTCCTGCTCCATCATATGTACATCACTCCTGTCACTCTGGCCTTTTGCTACTTCACGGGTGTGTTAAACACGTTCCCTCGTCAAAGACTTGATACTTGCCCTTTCTCTGCCCGTGAAGCTTCTCTTACAGAGCCCGCAGCTCCCACCTCACTTCCTTCAGACCTCTACTCAAATGTCACTTCCTGAGAAAGACCTTGCCAACCACACAATCTAAACTACCTTCCCACTCTCCCTCTTCATCCCCTAATCCTGTTCTGCTTTTCTTCAAAGCACCTGCTATTACACTGAATACTCATTTGCTTATTGTTCACCTCTCTGACTAGGCTGGGAGGTCCACAAGGCAGGGACTTTATACACTATGATATCCCCAGTGCCTAGCACAGTAATTGGAATACAGTAGGTGCTCTACAGATACCTGTTAAGCAAACAACCGAGTAAGTCTCATTTTTAAAACTACACTGTAGTCTTCTTGACAACAGGGATAAAAGGGATTATGCCCCTTGGTACAAAAACAAGTTCTGTTTTACAGCTGACATTTTAAAATGTATTCAACAAATAATGGAAACAAATGAGTTTTACTATTTCTAGCAGAATATTAACTCCATGTATTAATTTAGACAACTGGTGGAGCACTAAACAGACTATTATTCCATATGAATATCTGTATATTTCAGAAATAATTTTTCTGGTTCTATGTGAGATAGTTGATACAGATATAACAGTGTCCATTTTACTTCACCCTACCCCCAATTAGGTTATCTGAGGAATGGGAGAGAAGGTGGAAACAGCTGCTCCAGACAGAAAAAAAAGTGACAGCAGACGTGACCCATGCACGAACGTAATACTTCATTCCAATGGATTAAAAATGAGAACATGCTTTAGTACAGCTTTCGGATTCAGATGAGAGGTAGAGAAAATAATGCAGAATGATGATCACAATTGCTCAGAAGGTACCTGATTGCTCTCCTCAGGGTTTGGAAGCACTCAGGTTCCTCTCACTAGAGAGCTGAAAGCCTGGCAGGGAACAGCGCACAGAAGAGGAAAGCCACCTACACTAGTTTTGCAGCAAACGGTTAAGAGCACAGTAAACCAATTCCACTCACTCTAACTTGAAGAGATTAGGGGAAAACAATACAACATATACAGAGCCTGGGACATAAAACCAGGGTTAAATAGTGATTTCATAATAAAATTAGTGCAAGTCTTGAATTACTTCATGCAGTGTTTTTTAAAAGTAAAGTCCTCATTAGATACACTACACACCAATAGTTTAAAAAAAGAAAAGTCAAAAGGTTAACAGTTGTACTGAAATCATAATATGTCATCAGTTTTGAATTCTCTTTCTTCATTTTATATTGCATTAGAAGAATTTTCCCATAACTATAAATACATGGCTCTGTTATTAAGAGAGAATAAAGGAAAACCGTCAATGATCTGCCAGGCTAAAATTCATCATTTAAGAATCTCAACAAGATGTGGTATCTCATAATTCAGAGGGCTGGATGTTCCAGGCCGGCAATCAGGGGGCTGTTCACTTCCCACTGGATACACTTACTGTAATTAAGATCCATTGTCTCAAGGTGAGTGATAGTATCTAGATAAAGTCCCAGGATCTTAATACCTAGGTTCGATATGGGCATGATTAACTGAGGAGAGAGAAAAGCCTGCATTTAAATTCAAAACAGTTACTTATAATCTTTAAACAGTTTTAACAAGCACTTTACTTAAACTGCACAATATATATATAATGAAGATCTACCTGTTGTAAAGATGGTCCTTTCTTCCAAAGTTCTCTTCCTGAGGGTTTAAAGAGAAAGACAAACAGTGAAACAGAAGGTTAACTTGGGTAGAAAAGTATTCACAAACTATACAATTGAGTTGATATTAAAGAAATTAACATTTTAGAGTTTTCTCTAAAGCTTACTACTTTATAGTTAAAACAATATGAAATCATTTTTTCTATGACTACATCCAAGTAGATAATATCCAGTGCTAGGAAGAGGAGGCAGGTAAAAAATGTAAAATTTAAAACACTCCCAAATTGGAAGGCTAATTTGTCAGTACATACCAAAAATTTAAAGAAATGTGCATACCCTGAAACCCCATGATTCAATTTCTATGATTCAAATAATCCTAAGGGTATAATAAAAATATGCTAAAATATTTATACATAATGACAGTCACTAAATTGTTATGATTAGTAAAAACTGTAAAACAATATAAATAACACCTATAAAAATTGCTTAATTACAATTAAATAGAATTTTATGCAATAAAAATCATACTGTAGAAAAAAATAAATATGTATTTATGACAGAAAACCCTTCAAAATACATTACACAAAAAAGGCCTCAATTTTATGCACAAAGAAGACTCGATGGATATTCTTCAAAATGCTAATGGATGCTCTTCAGTAGTAGGATAAGTGACTAATTTTATTTGTTATGCTTTTCTCTATTTTCTAATTTCTCTTTAATGAACATAGAAAAATACTTGGCACAGATATTCAATAAAATTGGTTGGCTTTTTAGATACATGTTTAAATGATGATTTTTTTCTTTATAATTTTGTAAGCATGAGTTAAGAGCTTTTATAACCTTCTCATTAAAAAGAAAACTATATTTGTGAAATGCATGATTTGACTTTTTTCCCTTAGTTCTTCAACTACTCCATAGTCTAGTAGGGTTTACTAGATAAACTAGGCAATACATGCAACACACACTGCCTCAAAACAAGTGACTACAATGTAAATGCCCAAAGCCACGGTATAGAGGAAGATGAACCAATCAATACCGTTTATCATCAGTAAGGAATGTTTGGCTTCTTAACAAACTATAGTTCGATCATCTAAATCTTTACAAGCTGTTCTTTATTAACCTGGACCTTTTAATTACAGAAAACTGCCATACCTTTGTTAATATTTTCTGATGCAGTCTTCAATAAGGTTAGAATGTCCAGATTGTCACCAATTCTTGCGTAGTAAGAACTATCGTGGCCAAGGGCATCCAGCAAGCTCACATCCGCACCATTTTTAATTAAGACTTCTACGGCATCCGTGCAACCATACTCACAACCTAGCATGAGAGCAGTTCTAAAAGGAAAGATGGAAGAACAAAAGACCTTGACAAAGATCTAAGAAAGTATTTCAGAAATCTTCTTGCAAAGGCCTTCTTCTTAAAATAAAAGAACATATATTACTTTAAAAAGTCACACTTGTTACAGATATAGATTTTCATATTTTTATCTTATATTTTAACTTCATATCACATTTATAAAGACATTTGCTTTGTGTCTTAGTTTGCAGAGCTAAAATCTTGTATCACCTACCAAACTAACCTCCTTTATTCCAGTCATTCTAAAATCCTACAAGTAATATACCACAAAAGTCTTCTATAACTGATACTGTCACCTCATCTGCTCAAAATCTACAATAACCCTAACTATTCAAGTCACCTAATGAACTGAACCACATTATGCAAACCTCCCCAATGAATCCTTTCTATTCCAAAATACAATCAGATTCCTGTTTCTGATTTCTCTCCTTAGAAGAGGCTTGCTTCTACTACCTGGAGGCTTTCACATCTTCACTCTTGGTTTTAAAACCTGCCTCCTCAAATAAATTTTCCTCGATTAACCCCATTATCATGGACGACTGGTTTACTCTGCCATGATAGAATCATCAGCCCTTAAACATTAACAGTATATAATAATAGTAATAGTGCAACAAACAATTAAACCCTCATGGAAATTTAGTAGGACCCTAGAATTCTCTCGTCCAATTCTCTGTTTTTACAGCTGAAGAAACCAACACCTAATGAAATGAAGTGACTTAGCCTATATCTAACTCGTGTTCAATTGTGAATATTGGACTTCATAATGAAACTTATTCTTGCCTTTACTCTGCTATGTATGTTCTATTTCTCTTTTATACCCCAGTAGTTGTTGGAATACAATTTTTTATACAATGAGCATTAACAAAGGTTTTGTTATTAGTGGAAAATGCTATAGATAGTACAGGGAAAAAAAAGGGAAAGCTGATATAGAGTGTCAGAAACGAAGATTTTTATTTTTTTAAAACCATCTGCTATCTAGTCTATATAATTCACATTGCCCTACCTCATTGGTTTTTTTGGTAAAGTTCCAATGAAAAGGCACAAGTGCTTAGAAAAACATAAGATCTATAAAAATATATATTAATAAGGCATTATACATGGATCAACCAGATCATCCCTTTCTGATCCTAAAATTTATTTTTAAATCTAATTTTCTTAGTTATGCTTGGAACCAGATAATAGTATCGACAAAAACAAAGTAATACAAAAAAGCCACTTTCTTAATCATCATGTTAATTACTTAAGAATTTCCTCCTCTAAGATGCGTGAACAATGAAAACAATTAGAGCTATAAAATCTGACATTTAAAGACTATTTTATTATATGAAGTACAAGCAATAGGACACATGTTTAGAAAAATAAAATTAAGTCAAAAGAAACCAACAATTTTACTAGCAATCACCTATAAAATCCCAGAAATTTGTTATAAATTATTGTAATGCTTCAACTAGTGGAGGGGGGGTATTCCAGACTTTTGTTGTCAGAGACTTTGTGATGATAATAAACATGAGAGTCGTAACACAGCAAGCATCGTGAAACACTAGAGTCAGAGAAGGGAAAAAGGATGATTACAGGTAGAAGTGATTAGTGCACACCAGCTGAAATCACCTGCAAATACAGAAGCAAAAGTAAGCTGAGGAAATCTTAGGGTACGGAAATGAACTAAGCTTCAGAGAAGGAGGTGGCATTGTGCCAGGGCAGGGTAAGGAGAGAATACATCTTGAGAAAATTTATACTGAAACATGTCAAGCTCCAGGACACTCAAGAACCACTTATTCTCAAAAGATTCACTGACAAAAGAAGTAGACTATAGATGTAATTTTTATTCTTCTCTCTTATATCTTATTTGAATCCATTTTTCATTATTTTTTAAGCTCAAAACACCGAGTATATAATTCCTCTTTCTTCATTTTTTTGACACAAACATAGGCCCTGATCACGACTGTACTCTGCATTTACCCTGTCATCTTCTCCTATCTCCTTCTCCAGCAGACTCTGGAGGAGAACAAGGCGAGGGTGCAGATCTCACGGACAGGGAGAACCACAGTGGGCAGAGAGGCCAAATCACAGCTTCAGGATCACCTGTGCATCAAGCTGGTTGTCTGGGGAGCCATGATAAAGGAATTACCTGTTTTGTTTGTCTCTGGAATTGATATCCGCTCCTCTATCTATCAGCAGTTGACATATTGCTGGCCTACACATCTGAGTAGCTAGAACAAGTGGTGTCCGCCCATCCTAAGTGAGAAGAAAAATAAAACGGCATTAAGATAACAAACCTCCCAAAACATAAAAGTCAGAATGTATGAACTGAAATGCAAATAAACATTAACTGACTTACTACATCTTTAGCATTCACTGAGGCCCCATGGTCACAAAGCAGCTGTATGCTAGAAGGGCAGTCTGCCATAGCTTTAAGAAACAAAGGGAAATGACAAATGATGAACATCTGCTGATAAGACATGTGGTGTTATGCTAGGTCCATATAAGGACAAGTTCTTCCATTTCTAAACTACCAAGTTTCGTACGCTTCACTCTCAGTTTATTATAAGCATCAATTTTCTATCTGAAGATGGATTAGACAAGATCATTTTATAAATGTTATATAATTTATTAGGACCAAGGAATACTGTCATTCTTGTAAAAGACAAGAATATACTGCTATTCTAAGAGTAAAACACATAATAAAAATCAAACTTAAATTTTCAATTTACAGTGTATTTGTAAACATCGCTGTAACTGACTTGATTCTTGAAGTGTTACCTCAATTTTTTAAAAAAATCATATTCATTTGCTTATAGAAGAGCCACAGTAAATAAAGTATGATTCATACAATTCATATTTCCTTTTAAAAGCAGAAATTGCAATGTCTGTCCTTAATGATGTAAAGCAGGGTCACTTTGCTAAAACTTATATAAATATTCATATATGTAAAATTACATGATGCTTCTTCTCTGACCAACACTAGATTTCATATTTGTATTAGGAAAAAAAATGTCAAATTCATGAAGTCGGATTGTGTTAATACTCTCCCTAAGTTTGTTTTTAAAGCCTTGGTAACAAGACTATTAGCACAAAAAGTATCAACAAAGTCAGCATTCCTTTTTATGTGTGAAATTCAATAGAATAAAACCAAATACACATAAGAAAATTTCTGATGTCTTAATCCAGTGACTCTTACATAAAATACATAACCAATCTTTTTTGATAAGCTGAAACTGAACACATTAGTTCAGGAATTATGAAATAAACTAGTCAGGCCCAATTAAAATTAAGAATGACAAGTGTAAAGCATAATAAATGCCAGGGTTACAATATATTGAACAAGTAAAATCTGTATTAAAGGTGCTATAATGGAGAATGTCTGCTCTTCACCAACCTCTTCCATGGTAATAAAGCTGTGCTGGGCACATGGTGGCTCACTGAGCAACCAGTTCCCAGTCTCCTTTGCATCAGGCATAACCACATGAGTTAGATCATGCTGACAGGAATCTGACAGGAGTGATATGTGCTACCTTCTGAGTCTAGGGCTTTAAAAAGTAGTTCCACATTCCGGCATAATTGTTCCCCTGCCTACTAGCAGGGAAAGAGAGACACCTGCTATCAACTACAGTCTTAAAGATGAGGACAACACCCTAGGCAAAGGTAGACTGCAAAATGGAAGAACTCCAGGCTCCTGAATGACCATATGGAACATCAGGACTATGAGATGAAAGGATTAAGTTCTGTGGTTGTTTTTTAAGCCAATATTGTCTTATAGTGTCTTTGTCATAGCAGCTTAGCCTTTTCTCTAACTAAGACAAAAATTTCTATCAGGAGTAGAGTACTGCTAGAACAAATGCATAATATGCAATAGAAAAGAGCCAAAATTTTATTGCATATTGGCAGTTGTTTACTGCTGTTATGAAGCATTACAAGAAAGAGATGAGGACAAGCAAGAATTAGTCAATTTATGGACACAGAGGAAGGGAATAGAAAATGTTTACAATATTTGGTGTAAAGAAACTAAATTGTTTTTCTGTATCAAACAGCAAGACATAAAACTTCTGTTGGTAATGACTTTGCTCAAAGACCTCCCAATAGGACAAAAGAAAAAAAAAAAAGACCCAATCGTGGAATAAACATCAAATTACACATATTCTATTCCCATTCAAGACTATTATTTCAGATGGGTTTTAGGTAGCAGTCATTAAATGAGGTAGAGAATCATAAGCCTTCAAATAAAGACAAGAAATAAAGGAGGGTTAAGAACTTTATGTCCAGAAAATAACTTCAGAGGTGGGTCCTGACATGTGGAAGTGGCAGGCAACAACAGCCTACCACAGTTTTGAGGGAATGGTACCACTCAAAACCCCAGAAACCCAGTTGGCTCAAGTCCACAATTGCTCTAGCCCTTAAGCTGTCTCTACAGAGGGAATACTCTCCACCATGCAATTCATCTGTGACCATGGAGGATAGTGGACAAGTTAGAACCCCCCAGAAGGCAGAGCTAGGACCCAGAAAGGATACTGAAAAAGGGATTTATCCCAGGAAACAGAACCAGAGGATCTAACCAAGAAATTTACTGTTAAGACCTCAGTAGGAAGTCTTTGGAAGTTTTGCTTGGAAGCATTTGATGCCTACTGACTAGTGACTTCTGTATGTTTCCCCATCTACCTTGTTCCAAAAGGAACTCTTTATTTCATTTATCCTGCTCTTGCTCTATCACTATATAATCTGAAGAGCAGACCTCTTCTCTTTGAGTATACAGACTGCTGGAACAATAAAGAGCTACATCAGAGCCAAAAAGAGAAAACTGTTCATTACCCAGAAATCCTAGATTTTGAGCCAGCTGCAATAACTGGATTCATTTATGTATCCTCTGCCTTGGGGTGGAGGTAAAGGATTCTATGCATAGGAAGCAGGAGCTTCAGGCATATCTGGGAAAGCAGGGGGTTAGACTAAGGCAGAAAATGTAATTTGTTAACAAAATCTGTTTTCCCCTTCTTCTACAGTGTAGCAACTTGGCCATGACTGGTCGTCTAAAAACTAAATTTCTGAGCCTCCTTTACACATAAATAAAGCCAATTAACTTTGCCCTTATTGATGGAATAGAAGTAGAGGGCTATCTATTGCTTCCAAATCTGGGACTTACTCTTTGGGAAAGTGCTCCATGCCCTTTTTCCTCTTCTTGCTAGCTAGAACACAGATATAACTGCAACCCTGCGTTGGCCACACAGGTGAAGAAGATACCCAGAGGCATGTGGAGCAACAGGATGAAGAGAACTGTGCTCATGCATGACCCTGAGTCATTTGCTATCCTCCACCACACAATTTTTTATGAGCAGCTGAGCTGGAGTTACTTTATTACATCAACTTACTCTTCATTCTAATCCATAACCTACTGAACAAATAGTAAGATTTCAATTGGTTATGTTGTATTAGTTTTAAATACAGGGATAATAAAATCTATAGCATACCAAAAACTGCATATGTTTAATTAATGCATACACCATGACACCATCACCACAATCAAGGTACTAAATATTTGCATCACCTCCAAAAATTTGTGTGTGCGTGTGTGGGTGTGGGTGTGGATGTGTGTTTTGTTTTTGGTTGTTTCCTGTGTATGTGTAGAACACTTAACATGAGATCTTAAACTCTTAAAATATTTTAAAGTGCACAATACCATATTAATTATGTGTAATTTTTTGTAATGAACTACACCTCAATAAAGCATAAAAAAACAGAAACAACTGGGAGAAACTGAACATGAATAGACAAAATTGAAAACATTTTCAAATGCAGTTAAGTGTGATAATAGTATTATACTTAGGTTATAAAAAACATCTTTTAGAGATACACATTGAATTGTTTACGGATAAAATGATTGTCTTGCACTTGATTTAAAATATGTCCATGGTATAGGAGAATAATGGGTGGCGGTATAGATGAATTTACGTATGTTTGAAACTTTCCACAATAAAAATTAAAAAAAAAATTTTAAGGTGATCATTAATAACATTGGATTAATAAAAAACAACTAGGAAAAGGTAGCACAAAAATAGAAATATTACATGCATAACACATTCATACTTGAGCAAGCAGTAAAATCATTTTTTAAATTCCATCAAGCACAGCAAATTAGTATTAAAAAAATGATTTGTAGTTTATCTTAAATTTAATTTGTAAATTTGTCTTGATGATTCCATAACTGTACAAGCTTGACAAGAACATTACTTAAGTACTAAAACAAAATTATCATAAAAAAACAAAATCTATAGAGACTCACAGGGGTCACTGTGAGACTCAAGTAATAATGTATATGAAAATGCTTTACAAATAATTACATTCTATACAAAAATAAAAGGCAAAAATAGACTGTAAAAGTTAAACCATCATAAAAGCAAATAAAGTGTAAAAAGAAAAAATAGAAAATTGAGGTATAAAAGTTTGAAGGAGATTTGAATTATATTTTTAATGCAGACCACTTTCATTTTCCACAAGTATTAGTGTTATATATAAATAAAAAAAAGGGAAGGTAGGCCTTAGAAGAGTCAGGCCAGAAGTCAGACTATTTTACATTCCCAATACATTTAATGTCTAACTTTTTTTTAATGTATTTTCTCTAAGACACCTAAAGAATAATGCAGACAAAGTTAGATACACAAGTAGGATTAATAAAACCTGTGAAGTAACTAGAATAAATCTTTTAAAAAATACAGCATATTACAGTGATATGAAATTCATCAATGATACCTCTAAACCAAACAGCCACTACCATCATCAAGAAATTACTATATGCCAGGAACTATTTATGATTTAACTATAACCACTTATTGCAGTAGTATTAATTTCATTTTGCAGATGAGAAAAAATGAGTTCGGGTTTGTTCATTTTTAAGGAGCCTTCCTCCTTCCCTTTTCTCCTAACAATTTCCAAACATAAACACACACACAGAGTGCTTGGAGCTCCTTGGGAGCAGGATGATGGTTTATTCATCTTTGAACTTTTAGTATCTAGCCAAATGGACTGTAAATATTGGCTGAACAAATCTTTTTAAGCTGTACAGCAAATAAATTTCAAATTTAAGTAAACAAAAAATTTGTAATATTCTATTTCTCCTTGAATTACATAAATATATGCATGTCAAAACTTTATAATTTGTATCCATTTAGCAAATATTTGTTTATGACCAAGTGAAATCTTTGCTCACCTGCATCATGAAGTGCAGTTCTTCCCTGCAGGTCTACATGTTCAGTGGGACAATTGTACTGTTAAAACATGGAAACTTAGTGATCTAAGAGTTTTACTTTAAAATTAAGTATCTAGACTCAAATGAACAGCAGTTATTTAATCTTAAAATATTCTATTTATTAAAAATATTAAAAACTAATAGACAAGCCACTAAATATTTTGGCATGAAACAAATATAATAATATTGTACTATGAATTTAACAGTATTTCACCAAACAGGAAAACATATGGTCCATTACAATAGCATGGGACATAGAAAGTATGTTGTTTTGTTTTGTTTTTTTCACCAAGAGTTAAAACGTTAACAACTGAATCAGAAAAACAAATGAGCTCTGTTGTGACACTTAGTGGCAAAATGTTTATGGAAATGTTATGACTGGACCACTTAACTGAAAATTTAATTCAGCCTACTATTCATAAAAACATGTGGCTGCCTGATTAAGTTTAATGGTGTTGATATTATATAACCTAAGTTACTGATATTTATATAGAAATACATAGACCCTATGCTGTATCATTTATCTTATGTTGTACACCAAGCAACAGAAAATTCCAATCTCCAGCTAATGTCAACAGGAAGGTCAAGTCTTTGTTACTTATTTTTAATTTACTGAGTTATGCTATTCACTTCCCTCAGAGTTTCTGCTCTTTATTGTTCACATTCTTTCACAAATGATGGAAAAAATATTATGTAAACTATTAGTCAAAGTTAGCCTACTATTTTCTTTGATCTCAAATTCCAAAAGCACATTAAAAACACATTAACTACTTGCAGTCAAAATAACAAAGCTGAAGTCGTCACCACTTTTACTACCTGTAGGAGTTTTTGTAGGCACAATGCATGTCCATACTTAGCAGCCAGGTGAAGAGCATTTCTTCCTACAAAAGATATAATTTAAGATGAATGTGAAGGGTTGTTTCTCCACATATGAATTTTCCATAGAAAGGTGACTCATTTTTTGAAAAGTAGTTGACATGATACTTAATTTCTAAGGTTGATTTCCATTTCTGAGATGTTTCGCCCAGGTTGATATTTTAATGAGATAATGTACACACCAAAACAATGACAGTGGGAAGAAAAATTAAAATACAGTTCCAAAAAGAGTAAGAACTTTGTCTTACTCACCACTGTCTCTCCAATACCTAGAGCAGTGCCTGAAACACAGTAATTAACAATTGGCATAGGAAAGAAAGGAGGGAGGGAGAGAGAGAACAAGAGACTGGGGAAGGAGGAAAGAAAGATACCTAGATTTCTCATAACATTTCCAAATAGTGTGGGTACTAAAATGGAGGAAGTTAAGAGATGTGAGTGAAAGAAAATTATTCTCTAACTTCAATGATTCAACAAAAATTCAAAATTCATTAAGAGACTGTGTCTCTGAAATCAGACAATGTGTTTAAACATAACATATCAAGATGCACAATTTTAAAGGAAAAGATGGGGTGAGGGGGACAGGGAAGGTTACCATATAATCTGAAAGGTTAACTCTGAATACTGAAAAAGGTAAATTTGCAGAGAATATTTCTACCTCTAAACACTGTTTCTCCTAATTATATTTCTTTACACAAACATCTCTTCTGAGTAGTGAAAGATACAAGTTTCACCAGGCAATTCCAGAGTCCAATCTTTAATGCTCTTAATTTCCCTATAACTTCACAAACTTCCTAAAGATAATTTGACTTCATAAGCAGACTTAACTGCTAAAAAAGAAGTAATTTATGTTCTCTTCAACCTGGGTGAATGAATAAACAACTGACTTTCAACTCTCATTCAGTCTTGTATGCGTTTAGATATACAGGTAAGTTTTCCTGGGTCTGATCATTCTGTGTAGCTGACTAGGTTCTAGAAGAAAAAGCTGTTGAGTCCTGTTCTCTAAACAAGTACAGACACAACACATTCATCCATACCTGAATATCCTCTAATGATAAATGAAGTCAGATGTGATGATGACAAATTCAATTTGCTACTGTTCATGGATAAGTTTCCTAGAGACATTTTACATTGTGAAAAGGGATTAGAATAACTCATTTACACAGCAAGTAAGAGAGAACATGGAGTGGATGGTGGGGGTAGGCACAGTGGTGACAGTCCCTGGTATTCAACAAAATGCCACAGAATCTTGGTTCACATAAAAGTATCAAGTTAGGTCATTTCCTTGGCCAAATCTACATCCAGCCACTTGAGACAGGGCAGCAAAAACATCAAGAACATATCAGATCTAGAGCATACCACTATGAGTTCCTCCAGAAGTACACTCCTGGTAAGACTTGGATCACAAATACCTCAAAACCACACTAACTTGAAATCTGTTTTTTTTTTCAATATACTTTCATATTGCTAGCAAATAAAGTAGTTAAGGTAAAATACATAAAGTTTTTTTTATCAAAACATCCACATCTCGATTATAACAGACAATGTAACAACAAATGAGACAAGGTCTTTGTCATGAAGAAAGAACAACTCTAAGGACAAACATAATAAAACAAAGCAAATAAAAATATGACTAGACAATATTGAAAACCAAAAGCAAACAGTTAAAGCAGGGTATGCCAGATGCAGCCTATGGAATGATGTCTGCTGAGCTTGGGAAAGCATTTGAGCTTGACCTGCACTGAAGGACAGAGCGCAAAAGTTACTAGATTGGCCACTAGGCAAAAATATCAGAAGCTGAAAGAATTCAGACAGAAATAAGGAATATGTATGTTTGAATTAGAATCGGCACAATAAAGTCTTAAGAATTCTAAGGAAGTACGGTTAGTCCAAAATTTCTGAAAATAAATATTCTTCTACCTCAATGGAATGCATATATAAGTAATAAACACATTCTTTTGTTTGTTCAAAAGTGGCTGATAAATAGAATTTGGTCTTCAATTTAGAATTTGTTATATCTTTAGGTAAAGATTTTCCTCAGTAATTCAATTATGATCTCTCTCCCTCTCCTCCCTCCCCTCCCCATTCCATTTCTAAGCACAATGTTGGTTAACAGTAATACATTTACAATAATATATTTATCTGTCCATTCATGAATAGGATAAAATATTAAAGTTGTGAAGGAAATTCTCTGTTCTAGGTCATCTCTTATATTTAATTGAATAACAAAGTAGAACTGCAGAGAAGCGAGCTGTCAAGAGTCCCAAAGAACTGAGAATGGTTATCCTGATGAATAGAAAACTAGCATACTTGGTGAAGAAAAGCAATAGCTATATTCAAATACTTAAAGATCTATCTTGTGATGTGCAAACTTATGCTGCAAGATTTTAAAAGACAGACATAGGTATGACTACGTTTAAGTAGAAGACTCAGCAAGAGACAGACTTTAACTGTCTACAAGAAATAATTTTTCATAAATATTGCTAACCAAACACACAGTTTCCTTGTAAGGCATAATGGTGAAGAATACAGACTCTGACCACAGCTCATCTACTGCAAACCCTGGGCAAGTTACCTACCAGCTCAGTGCCTCACAGCCTCACTGTGCTGAGTTAGTACATGTAAAGTGCTTATCAGAGTAGCTATACACATGCTACCTAAGTGTCAGCTATTCTTGTTATGATAATTATTGGTAATGCTGCCATTATTATGAGGCAGTTAATTCCTCTTCACAAGAAATGGCCAAGCAAATGCCAAATGACCTCACAATACCAAGGATTCATATACTGAAATGTATGAGTATAAGCTAAATGACCCCTAAAAGTTTTTCAAAATCTGAGATTTTAGATCCTGTAACACCATCAAGATCGGCACTCGACTTGAGGTCTCCAAATGCTTATCAGTTCAGCGATCCTTTCTCCTAAATTCCCTGCACTTTACCTCTCCCTGACAACAATACCTCAGAAGTAAACCTTTCCCCAACTATTTAAAAACAGAAAATTAAGGACTTCTCTTCTTAAATCACATTTAGGTCTGATTAAGAACATTAGCAGTGGACACGGCTTGTCCTTTCTCTCTGTTTTGTAATTGACTGTGGGGGCCAACATACCTGCAGTGTCACTGGCTGTAATATCAACTCCATGTATAAGAATGGCGTTCAAACACTCAAGACTCCCCTTTGAGGCCACAACATGGAAGCTAAACAAACAGAAAATATTTGTCATGCCATGGAAGGTCAACTTAAACGTTACAGCAATGTCACCTTTTACTCAACACAGACACTCACACACACACATTTGAAAAGTTACATTACAACACTTGTACATTTAATGCAAGCAAAAAAAAACCTACCCTTATTACAGAAAAACTCATTTTAACCCAAATTTACATAAGGGGCCAATAGTCTCTCTAGAAATACCTCCTTAGAAATAACAGAATATTCCCATGTTCAATAGCCTTAATAACAGAAAATTTATACTACAGCATCATTACCTCTATTATTTATTATTTCAGTAGGAAAGGAACTGCTCTTAGAGCTTACTCAATGTAGTAAAAAATTTCTCAGATGATTTTGCTGACTTTTCAAATGTACTGAAACTGCCAAAACAATTAAAGTTATAGCAGATGGCCAAAGACAGATCAAAACACTTCAGAATTACCAAATTAAACCTGACACAGAAAAGCCTACAGAACAACAAGCTAAGCTTACTTGAAAGCCATAAAAGAAGTGGTATCTAGTATTATAATGGATATAAATGCAAATTAGAGACCTAGCACTACTAAGTAAACTAAAGCAGGTTGATGTACAGTCTGAATTAGGAAGAGATGATTCTGATTAAAGGAATACAGTGTTCTGTATTTTTATTTTTTGTTTGCTTGTTTTCATTATTTTAGCTCCCAAAATCTGGACGACTTTTTTCTTCAAAATAAATAAACATACTGATTAAGTACTAAAGGGCAGAAATCACAACAAATCTACAAAGCATTATTAATGTCAATGTGCTATAAATAGTAGGGGTGCTTCAGAAAGAAGATATATCAATCATTAAATTGTATGCAAAGAGTTATAAAGGAAATTTGAAAAACTACTTTACATAAATTTCTTTTGCAATAAAAAAAGTCAACTTAAAGTTTTTTCTAAATAACACATGTACTTCTGCTTGCATAATAGGAAATCCAGGTAATTTGGTCAATTCCTATCTCTGAGGATGAGAAAAGCTGCATAAAATACAAGACATATGCTTGAAGGCATCAGAGAGCTAACAAGATAGGCCAGGATGTGGGGAAGGCCAGAGGTCCAAAGAGATGAGTTTGGTATTTGAGGCCACTTTTTGCCTAAGAGCAGTTGCTGGTTCCAGAAAAAGACTGGAGATTGAGCAATTCTTTTGACAGCCTGAGGGGATGAGGAGACAGGAATTGGAATCCAATCCATGGCTCTCTGTGTGGCAGTGGGGTTTCTTGGTGAATCTGTACCATTTTGTGTTGGCAAAGAACTGCACCTCAGAAAAGAGGTGAACAGAAAGAAAACAGATCCTTGCAGTGACTACAGCTAGGCTTCAAACATTTCATTTTTGAAACTAGATTGAAGGCAAGAAGCACACTTACTTTTATCTTAAATTTCAAAATTAAAAACAAAAAAAACATTCAAAATAAAAATTTTTCATAATTACAGGTAATATGGAAAATACATTTGTAATATGTTCTATACTTCACTAAATATAAAATGCTTTAAGGGAGAATAGAGTTTGTGTGAGTACAAAAGGGAAATATTTTTTCCTATGAATCCCAGACAGAATTCCACTTTTTACAGTGAAAAGCCTCAAAGACTAATACTACTACTCAAATATTTCAGAGTTCATAGTTTAGCAAATTATACCAGATGTTTATAACTCTGACCATTAACACAAATAGTTTCACTCGAAATTGAATCTTAGGTTCAAAAAAATCTGAATAAAATTCAAGCAACCATTTATTTACAACATTAAAAGTATGGACAAACAGAACTGAAGAAATAAGGTTTCACTAAGGATTTTCATTCCCAAGAATGATTCCCTTCATCTTTTAACATCTTGGCATTTGGGGAAAAAAACATGAAAAACAAAGTCACTTTTTTATCTTAAATTTTCACTATTTTTACTGTGAGCCTTAAAAACAGCTTAAAATTTAGCAAAAACAGAAGCAGGATTCAAAATAAGCCATCAAATTCCTACTTGATAAACTTGAAATAGTATAAAAAATTTTTAACTTTTCAGTTCACTGCTCTCTTTAAGTCATGCTTTACTATTTTTACTATACTTAAGTATCTAAGAATTCTAAGGTAGTAAGCCATGTCAAACATTAACTATTTGCTTCCTAATAGTCATTTCTATATTTGGTATCTGGTTTCTAGTTGTAATTTTCTAAATAAACTCATAAAAGTATAAGACTGAAAGGAATTTTAGGAAATGAGACCTTTCACTTCCAACTTTTTGGAAGGCTTCCCAGTAAGGTTTTAACTGCTATAATTATAGAGGGTAGTAAAAGAACCTAGATCTACTCTTTAACCTAACTGCTTCCCATCATCAACAGGAAGGAAAGTGGTGAAGATTGGAAACGGGTGGGAGAAAAGATAAGCATATTACCAAGCCAGTAGTTCTCCTCAATTAATACAAAACAAAAGGGGAGGATGACTCCCTGAGTCTCCCTAAGTCACACCAGATATTCTGCCTCCCTTTCTGCTCCAAACATTCTCATTTAAAGTAATTACCCAAATGTAAAAATGGATTAGGGGTGGAGAGGAAAAGACAGTGTAGTTTACAGAACTCTTCCAATACAGAAAACTTGGGTTCACATCCCAGCTCTGTAACTTTTCATGAGATTAGACCAAGTAATTTAACCTCTGTAAACTTTTTCCTATTTCTTTTAGAGGGCCACTGCAATAATTAAATATGATAAGGAATATGAAAAAGCTTATCAACAAAAATGCACCAAATAACCCTGGCTATGGTCGCCATAGAGCCTAAACAACCGGGCCACCGGGTGGTATTTCAGTATTCTCTTTCTAGCTTTGAAATCTTTCAAATCGTGAACAATTATTAGCCTGTAATGTTTTAAGAGTGATGTTTGAAAGATTCATAGTGTGGGTTTTGATAAAGACTTCTTCAATTAAGAAGTGGATAGCCACAATTCACATATTTCACTGCATCCCAAGGGTCTACCCAAAATTCCTGTTTAGGGAATCATCATCAGTGATACTTACACAGATCTGCCTTCCACATCTAGTTTGCCTGGATTGACCCCCTTTTTAGCAAGGATTGAGGACACCTTTTCTACATCTCCCCTTTCTGCTGCTTTCATCAATCGGTCATCATATTTGTTCCACTCTGATGCATGCTACAAAAAGGAAAAACAAGTAAACATGGCAAACTATAAATAATATATTAGTAAGACTTTCTAAAGAAAGAAGGAAAAGGGAAAGCAGTACTTTGAGTGATCATACATCATTCATTTTTCAACGCCTCCCCAAGTTTCCTTCTCCTTGCTGTGCTATCTTTATGAGAAGGACCTTTCCAAAACACATGATATACAAAAACCACTTTAAATTATACTTCTGAGAAAAAGCATGTTTCTCATGTTCTCTGTTGCTTTCTTTGCCTTCGGAGCAAAGAAAGAAAATTAATCATTGCTGAACACCTACCCTGTGCCAGGCATGAATGATTCAAACAGCCCTAGTAAACAAAAATTATCAACCCCATTTAACAGATGACACAAGTCAAGTCCCCAGAGACATTAAATGACTTAAGTGGCCAAGCCCAACCATGACTTCTCATGACTTCCAAAACCAATGTGCTTTTCCTATTCTCTAATTCATGCTTTCAGATTTGGCTCTGGTTACATATCTCCCAAGACTTTTACATGCAGCAGAATTCTGTATACATTTTAAGAAGCCACCCCCCGACTTATTTTAAAAGTACTGTTGGAAATACATTAAAGGAGGCAAATTACACACAAGCACACCCTCTCTCAATTAAAAAAAGAGCAATTCATTATGGTATATATTAGAATAAAAAGAAACTTCTACACAGAAACAAACTAAAAAAAAACCTCTAAAGTATTAACTACTTAAAGATCTTAAAATAAAAGGATTATATGTGATTTTCATTTTCTTCCTTCTTTTTTGCATTAAACACATACTGCTTTTGTTAAAAAAAGATTTTCAATTTTAACAAAAACTCAGGGCACATGTATCTAAAAGGAAGATCAAAGGCAATTTTTTAAATAGGAGGATGTATCACATAATAAACATTTTAACTGTATCAAGGTTATCTTTAGCTTTAACTGGAGAAAATATATTCAAGATATTCTGAAGCCAATAATAATTCGGAGCTTTTCTTAGTAGGCAGAAATGTAGAACCCAGATACATTATTTAAACAAGGTTTTAGCCTTTTAAATTATTATATAATGAACTTATTGCTAAACCCTGTGCTAAGTCCAGTATCATCTAGAACAAAAAAAGACGTACAGATTTCTCACTTATCTTACAAAGCAATTCCTATGTCTTCAAATACCGTAACGAATCCCTAGGGGAAAAAATGAGTCACTTCTATGGAAGTATATCCTCTAAATGTTTTATCAGTATGATTTTATCTACTAACCTTCCAAATCCCCCCAAAAAATCACCAATTTTTTGGCTAAATAAACAATATATTAATTAAATACTTGAATTGAAAATTATATGAAAATTGAATATGAAAAAATACTTATATTAAAATTTTAACCTACTTCTAAAAAGTATTATTTCAATGAAATCTGGTTTAAGTACCTACACAGACTTCAGAATTGTTGTCTCTAAATTAGTCAAATTTGGGGATGAACCCATTTCCTTCTAACCTCAAAAGTTCAAACTGCCAACTATGATTAGTGACTAAACCCTACTTAGTGGCTCAAAGTCTAAACTATATTTTAAGCATCTTCTTTCTTTAGCTTTGAAACAGTTTACACACTCTAAATTGGGGAGCGGTAGTAGATGTAGGCTTAAGAAACTTTGTGTTTCCACATGCCTAAGGGATTAAGCCATGTTTAGCACACAAATACTTGCCCTAAATTGTTTAGTTTATCCTTGCAGTTAAAACAATGCCAACTTTCATTTCCAAGTACACTCATTGGCAGAGAAAACAGCTGTTTAAAACACTAAAGAATTATAAAATTCAAAAGTAAGGGTTTTTAAAAGATAATTAAACATGATTAAAGTTTCTTATTATCATGTGATTTCCAGTTCTACTTCACCAGGCACTGTTTTCCATTTTGGTCCACTGTCAGTCAACAGAAATACTACTCAATTATTAAGATTCTATTATGTGTTTTTTAAACCAAGAAAAAGAATTTTTGTTTTCTATCACCAACCCTAATCTGCTAATCAAATAAATCAGAAAGAACATAATATGGCAAAGAACCAAAATTAATAAAACAGTAGTACATTTTAAAAGAATACAGTTTAGAAAGCCTAACCAAGAATCTTTTGTTACACTGAACTAATTAAGGGATACCTACTCTGTTCTTAGGAGCACAAGAAAACCAACAATTCATCACAGACAGGATTTAGTTTCTTGGTGCTAAGATCAAACTACTTCGAGTTAAGTTACAAATCTCCGCAGCTCACAAAGCAAGCCTTCAGACAAACTCCTAACAAGTTGTGCCGTCCCTCTCTTTACCACTCTTCCTGTTCTACAAGCTTCATGCTGGGCTACACTTAGCTTGGATCTCTAACGATATTTTCTTCATCTTCGGGATCCTTCTCGACCTTCATAACGCTTGAAAATTATCTTCCTTGCTGTGCAGCATTTGATTAAGAGCAGCCCCAAATCAGGTACTGTAACTCCTCCTATTTCTTATTCTTTACAAGCTGTCTTTCAAAGCGGTCCCTTTCAAGGACTCCACTGGAAAACCAGAACACTCTGCATCCGGCTGCTTCAAGCACTGCAACACAGACGTTGTAATGCATGATAAAACTGTACACATGCAAATCATCCAGTGAACAGTGTGTGGACTGTTCTCCGATTGGTCAGGGTCTATTTTAGATTCCATAGGACCTGACAGCTGAGAAAGGAGCAGCTAAGAATATACTGTAAATGCATGCTTCTCCTCTGAGTAATAATTTCATGTCTATGGGGAAAAATGACTCAAACCTATTGTAAAACATACTTACTATATCAAAACAACTTGGTGACATTATGACAATATTGTTAAGAGACAGATTTGGTTATTCCACAAAACAGTTTTTAAAACCAGTTTCAGTCTTAGGATCACCTATCGTGAAGTTTTAATAGCCTTGAAAACAAAATATAAAATTCTATTTTAAGCAAATGTGCCACACTTTAAGTACAGACACACAAACACACACACACAAAGTAACACTTTCCAATTTTCCTTATTTTCCCTCTATCCCTACCAGCTTCATTCTGCATACACCAGGTTTCAATTTACAACTGTTGCCAGTCTGTCTCCTAACATGTTAAATGAGAAGAGCCAGAGGCACTGCCAAGACATTAAATAGACTGCATTATGATGAATACTTTTCACCATAAATTTAACTCAGTACTCTTAATTTCCAAGTTTAGCACCCTGCCTGATATGAAAAGTAAATATTTTATCAGTGGAAAATCAAATTATCTGGATTCAGGGATTTAAAAAACAAGTAAGCTGATTAAATACTAAAAGAGATAAATGCATATTAAACACTGAGCTAGAGTGTATACAATACTCTATTTGGGGACAAGCAGACAACTTCTCCACATTCTCTATGATGCTTCACATACATATGTGTTACAACATTCCTTACCTTATCAAGGACCGGAACAAACATCCGCAAGCTCCAGGGTGTTTTTTACCCTTTAGTTACCACAATAGCAAGGAAGTAATTTACACTTCCTCCAAAAAGACAGATTTAGGAAAACCATTTCATGGGAATGCAAAACATTCCAACACAAGTGTATATAGGAAGGAGGTAACTACTAGACAACATAGGTCATTCTGCCAGTTAAAAATTCTGTTATGAACTTCATCAAATCTGTTTCCTACTATTTAAATTTAAAATATTAGGCACATATTCTAATTATAAAATATATAATTTGAAACAATTTTTTTTTCCAAGTTACATTACAGATCACAATGGATTCTTGGCTGGATCAAGAGACTCCACCCACTCTATTTTACCCTTCTTCAAAGGAAATCTGGGATAAAAGTCGGGCCCTGTTCTTCGGTTAAACAAAGCAAGCTCATTCTTTCTAGAGATAGGACAGCAAAGGCAAAGGAAATAAAAAGAAAGGGGAAACCTGTAACAAGTAATAAAAGCCATATAAGGAGCTGTCCGTGCTAACTAAGGCTCTCAGATACTGCTCTACCCTGAGCTCCCCAGCCTCTGTGACTTAATCTCCTGTTCCTACTCTCACAACCTATTCCCAGCTATTTCCCCAGAGCTCTAAATAAATTCTCACCTTTACTGTCCCCCACATGCCCAGAAGGTTTTTCCCTCACCTTAATTCAGGTTCTTCCCAAATGTCATTTCCTCAGAGGGCTTCTCAAACCTCTCTATATCTAAACAGCCCAGCCCCAACACCCCCACCACTCTTTATCTCCCTGCTCCACTTCACTTTTCTTCGTAATACTTATCAATATCTGCCATTATATCAAATATTGACCTGCTTATTAGCTTACTGTCTATGTCTGGTATTTGCTTCAAAAATAATCTAAATAATCAGGGGGCCAGACTGACTTCAACATATTAAAGAATTATATACCGTGACCGAGTGGGACTTATTTCTGGAATGTGAGAATAGTTCAACATTTGAAAACTGATCAATGTAATACACCACATTAATAGAATTAAGGGTAAAAAATCATATGATTATCTCAACTGATATAGAAAAAGCATTAGACAAAATTCAACATCTTTTATGATAAAAACACTCAACAACCTGGAAACAGAAAACTACCTCAACATAACAAAGGCCATATATGAAAAGCACACAGATAACATCATACTCAATGATGAAACACTGAAAATTTTTCCTCTAAGACCAAGAACAAGATAAGGATGCCTGTTCTTGCCCTTTTATTCAACATGGCATTAGAAATCCTACCCAGAGGAATTAGGCAACAAAATGAAATAGAAGGTATCCAAATTGGAAAGGAATTAGTAAAATTATTTCTGCAGATGACATGATCTTATATGTAGAAAACTCTAAAAATTCCACAAAAAAAGAAAACTTGTTAGAACTAATAAGCAAATTCAATAAAGTTGCAGGATACAAAATTAACGAGCAAAAATCAGTTGTGTTTCTATACACTAACCATAAACAACCCCAAAGTGAAATTAAGGAAACAATTCTACTTACAATAACAGAAAAAAGAATACAATAATTAGGAATAAATTAACCAAGGTTAAAGACTTACATACAAAAAACTACAAAATATTGCTGAAGGAAATTAGAGACACAAATAAATGGAAAGACATCCCATATTTATTCACAGATTGGAAGACTTAATATTTTAAGATGTCAATATTTCTCAAAGTGATCTACAGATGCAACACAATCTCTATAAAAATTCCAATAGCATTTTTTGCAGAAATTGAAAAATCTATCCTAAGATTCATATTGAATCTCAAGGGAACCCAAATAGCCAAATAATCTTCAAAATGAAAAACAAAATTAGAGGTCTCACACTTCCTGATTTCAAAACATATTACAAAGCTATAATAGTAAAAACAGTGTGGTATTGTCATAAAAACAGATACACAGACCAATGAAATAGAATAGAAAACCCAGAAATAAACCCTAATATATATGGCCAAATGATTCAACTAGAGTGCTAAGACCACACAATGGGGAAAGGACGGTCTTTTCAACAAATGGTGCTGGGGAAATTGGATATCCATATGGAAAAGAATGAAGTTGGGCCACTATCTTATACCATACACAAAAATTAATTCTCAATGATTAAAGACCTAATTAAGATGCAACTATAAAACTCCTAAAAGAACATACAGGGGAAAGCTTAATGACACTGGACTTGACAATCATTTCTCAGCTATGACACCAAAACCACAGGTAACAAAAGCAAAAATAGATAAATGGGACCACATCAGACCTAAAAGTACACAATCAACAGAGTGAAAAGGCAACCTAAGGAATGGGAGAAAATATTTGCATATTATATATTTGACAAAGGGATAATATGCAGATTATATATAGAACTACAACTCAATAACAAAGAAATAATTGGATTAAGAAATATGCAAAGGACTTGAATAGACATTTCTCCAAATATACTATACAAATGACCAACAATCACATTATAAGATTCTCATTAGAGAAATGCTAATCAAAATCATGAGATATCACTTGGCATCCATTAAGATGGCTATTATCATACACACACACACACACACACACACAAGCAGTAAGTATTGGTAAGATGTGGAGGAATTGGAACCCTTGTACACAATGAAAAA
Source organism: Smutsia gigantea (assembly GCA_032199065.1). Taxonomy (NCBI): domain Eukaryota; kingdom Metazoa; phylum Chordata; class Mammalia; order Pholidota; family Manidae; genus Smutsia; species Smutsia gigantea. Next base: position 78,925 of record JAVSCE010004433.1, read on the forward strand.
TGGTGCAACCACTACGGAAAACAGGATGGTAGCTCTGCAAAAAACTAGAGAACTACCCTAGGATCCAGCAATCCCTCTCCTCCCTTCCTTCTTCTTTCTTTCTCTATTTCTCTCTCTCTCTCTCTCTCTCTCTCTATATATATATATACACACACACACACACACATATATATGTATATAATATATAGATAATTTTATATATAATAACTATATATATGTATGTCTTTGTTCACCCATGTTCATAGAAGCATAATTCACAATAGCCAAGAGGTGGAAGCAACCCAAATGTCCACTGATAGATGAATGGATACATAAAATGTGGTATATACATGCAATGGAGAATTATTCAGCCATAAAAAGAAGGAAAATCTGTCATGCTGCAAACATGGATGAATCTTGAGACATTATGCTAAACAAAATAAACCAGTCCCAAAAAAAGACAAATACTGTATGATTCCACTTAGATGAGGTATCTAAATTAGTCAAAATCATAGAAACAGAAAGTAGAATGGTGATCACCAGGGGCTGGGGGAAGAGGGAAATGTGGAATTATTGTTTAATAGGTATAGTGTCTCAGATTGACAAAATGAAAAAATTCTATCAGTTGCACAACAATGTGAATATACTTAACACTATTGAACTGTACACTTAAAATAAAAATAATAAAACAAAAGAAACAAAATCTCTCACATTATTAGCATGATTAGTAATTTTTTAAAAAATACAACCAAGCAGGGAAGGGTTTAGATGAAATAAAACTGGCCATAGGTTAGTAACTGTTAAAGCTGAGTTATAGTTCTCTCAGCTTCTGTATATTTCATGCACTTGTGATACAATGGTTCAGTAAGTCTTGTTGATGCATAAATTTAGTTTTTAAACTACCTTATAGGCATACCACCAAGGCCCTCACTGACTCAATGTGGCAGGAAATGCAGCGCACATCCCTTCCACTCAATCCTCTCTGGATTAAAATGAAGTTATTAACATTTCAATGCATCTTGGTGAGTCCACCATCACAGACTGTAAAATAGGCCCTGTGATATCAAATGAAAGCATTCTAAGAAGCAGTAAGTTTTTAAAGATGCATTAATGTTTACCATATATTATAACAATACATTTCTACACTTGGGTACTGCAGTGGTTTAAAACTCAGAAATTCATCAAACTCAGAATACAGCAAGCTAAAGTGTCCATAGTAAAAGCCAAAATACAGCTCTTTCTAAAGAATAACTAATATTCTAACACAAAGCAGTTATTTCACTAGGTTTCTACCTGGATGATAACTTTAAACTCCAAATCAACATAAAGAAAATAACTTAAAAATTTTGATAGTGACTCCATTGCATTAAGATCAGTTGCAAATTCATAACTTCTTCAGTAATTACATGAAATGTAAAAAATGTTTAAAGTAATGCACATTCAGTGTAGAAAGTCTACAATACAGTTAAGTTTATAAATGAAAATTGAGATGATCTATAATTCCACCATGCAGAAATAACCATAATTAAAAATCTTGTATATTAATCTCTAATATTTTTTCTGTTAAAAGGTCTAATCTTTTTTTGAACCTGAATGAGTCTAATAGTTGCTTCATTCATTCAATATTTAGGACAGAAGGTCTCCTGAAAAGAAATTTATAGATGCAAATAAACAAGGAACTTTAAAATATACATAAATCCATATAAAATACTTATACTTAAGGGATGGACTCAACAGATCACAGCTAAAATGATTTTATGACCAATTTTAATCTAAAGGCAGTTTTGATACACTATCCAAAACAGAAATATATATAAGATGACATCAAAACCTTCATAAAAAACTGCTTAAGACCAAAAGAAGTCGAGCTAAACAAAAATATCTAGTTCACCAATAATAATTTTGGTATCATGGCCCCCTTTTAAGAGTCTGAGGAAAGCAATGGACCCTGTTTTAAAAATTACATATAAGCACATATTCAAAAGATTTTACATTTATTTTCAGGCGGTCACTGATATCCTCTCTACAAATATGGAATCCATGAACCCCAAGATATAAACTCCTAATATAGATAAAGAGAGGCAGCAAGAGTGTTTTGTCTTTTAAGTAAGTTACAATGTTTTATGTTTATAAAATAGGTACTATAAAACTGCCAGAAGATTGGATAATTTATTTGTTCAATAAAAATCTACTGGGCATCTATGTGTAAAGGGATATAAATACTTCACTCAACTTTCAGATATGTATGATCATTTCACATGAGCCATGCTATGTGTTGGGGGCTGGATATATCACAGAGAACAAAACAAACATGAGACCTGGCGTCAGGAAGTTCAAAGGAATAAAACTGAATCACTTTCTTCAACTGATCTCACAGACAGACAGATATGTATGTAAACATGCACCTAATCATAATACACTGCAATAATACCACATGATTATGTATAAGGTACAGAAGTAGTACCAAAGAGGAAATATCAGAAAATTTTTGAAGAAAAAAATGACTGAGCCATCTATTAAAAGTAGAAAATCACCAGGTTTTGAAACAGCATCACAAATTAACAAACTACAAACACAACTTAAGTCTTTTTACACTTTACAAAGCACTTCATATTCATGAGATATCAATAAAAATCTATACACGAAAGATTCACATAACACATCTGCAACCCAGACTTCTCTAAACTCCAGGCCCAAGTACTCAAACATCTTGACAATTCTTCTTCAGTGTCTTAAAAGTACCTCCATGTCCCAAACTAAAATCATGTTCTTCCTCCTGAAATCTGATCCCATTCCAAGTTTCACTAACACAGCAAATGATACCATGATCTATCTAACTGTGCAAGACAGAAACCTACATATCAGTCTTGACATTGTCGGCTCCTTGGTCCTTTATCACCAAATCCTAGTGATTTAACCTCTCCATTATACTCAAATCCACTCATTCATCCATGTCCATCAGCAATACCCAATGCTTTAAGTTATTTAGCACCATTCCTCACCAGAATGTGGCATTAAACTCCTCAACAGTCTGTCCATATTCATTCCAGCCCCTTCCCTTGTATTCTCCACACTGTAGCCACATTGATTTTTCCAAATGTAAACCTAATCATACCTCCACCATTACCACTTCCTGCTATATACCCTGTCCCACCTCACTTAAAATCCTTCACTAGTTTTCTATTCTTATATCTATCCTTTTCAATTCTTGTAGGATAAAGACAAAATTCCTTAAAGAGTCTACAAATCCTTGAACAGTGTTGCCCCTACTACCTCCTCAGCCTAACATACATGAAATATTAACAGTTTCTCATGCTATATATGCAGAGATTGAGTCAGTAGATTACAGGATTCTGTCCACTATAAGGCAACTGCAGTTAGTTGCAGAATGATTAGTGAATCATATTGTTCTGACTTCTTGTCTAGCATAACCCACTAATTATTTCCATTTCTCTAATCATCTGAAAATAAATCTTTCATGTCATAATGCAAGTACCTTTTAAAAATTTAAACATCATAGTAGTGATTCTATAGCATCTCACTACACTTACGGACAGTGACTGTAATGGGGTTGGTGGTGCGGACCTGATGAAGTGGGTAGTTTAATAACCATAATATTGCACATGTAATTGTAGATTAATGATACCAAAATAAAATTTTTTTAATTTAAACATCATAAACTTCATATGTCTTTTACAGCAAAAAAGGATGACAGCTTCCACATTTGCATATGCAAACTTTTATGAAGCACCTACCACATGTCATACATAGCACTGGGGATAAAGCAGTAAGACAGCTAAAGTCTCTCTCTTTTTTAAAACACTTTATTGAGGTATCATTGACATGTAAAAAGCTGTACATATTTAATGTACACAATTCCAGGAGTATACACCTGTGAAACCATCACTCCCATCAAGGCTGTAAACATATCAAAGTCTCTCTTCTAATGGAATTTGATGGTTCTATGAGAAAATATGGGGTAAACAACTAAGGAAAATAATAAACTATCAGGCAGAATAGGGAAGGGGTGTGACAGGAATGGTGGGGGTTGACTGTCAGGTTAGGTAACCTGGAAAGTTCTGAGAGGTGATACTGATGGGATCTGAATGAAAAGGAAGGAACAGCTTGTGAGAATTTACATCTCAGACAGAGGGAACAACTAGTGAAAGCAGCTTGGCCAGTTTGAAAAAAGGCCAGCAAAACTGACACATAATGAGTAAGACAGACTACAGAATCAGACAGGAGAGCGGAGTAGGCATCACCACATCCAAAACATGGCATTCCCCAATTTGTCATAAACATTTTTCAAAAGGGACTTCAGGAACTAAGGCAACTCTTTTTCAGAAGGTTCTTTTGGCTGTTTAATCAAGTCTAAACAAATAATTCATCCTAACGACCTAGCACCTTTTTTCACTTCCAAGAATTTATATTGAATAATAAACCAGCTGAATACTAACTTGCCTTGAAATTTTTATAAGATCAGTTATCTTAACAAAGATATAATCTACCTCATGCACCTGAGACCTAGAAACCTAAAGAAACTTTGCAATGAACTACACTAAAAAAATCCACCTGAAAGAAAAATAGCACCACCAAAAATAGAATTTCACAATCACATCCTCAAGATAAGGCTCTTCAATTAAAAGAACAGAGACAACTAAATAAAGTCTTTACTGAGGGGAAAAATTTTTCTAAATAAAAACTAAGCAATGCTTAGGCAAATTCCCCTAAATATCTAACTGAAACAAAATACAACAGGTTTTTATAGTGCCCTACGTTACCGACATTCCCTGTTACTAAACTCAAGACAAGCTCTATCACAACTGAAAACTGAGCAAACAGCAGAAAGCAAAGCTCATGAAGCATAAACATTCCTTGGCAATTAGGCTGCACAATTAAGAACTGCAGTTCACTGGACTGATGAGAGAAATTCCCCCATTCCACTTAGTCCAAAGGTTATTTATTCCTTCCTCTTATACAACAGCAAATTAAAACTTACATAACAGAAAAGGAAAGAAGAATGTTAAAGTAAACCAAAAAAATCCAGCTTACTTCTCCCTGACCCTGACTCTCTTCCCTTTTTGATTTTTCCTTATCCTTATTTAATTATTCCCCATCCACTTCTCTTATCACTTCCACTGTATGATCTGAAAGTATGTAGTTAGGACTCAATGGAACAAATAGAGGAAAGGGAAAATTATATCCTACCAATCATTTTTCTGACCAAGACAATAACAAGCTTAATCCTGCTTTACTTGACGTCTCTACATAAAAATACCAAGGACAAAAAGATAATAATAATAATAATAAATAATCATCTAACATCTTCAGGACTAAGATGGTTATAAAACATGAAAATAAAGCTTTAAAGAACTGGAGTTGGAAAGTCTCAGAAAGTGCTGCTTTTATAAGATTTCCTAACCACTAGTTTGATCCTATTCTAGTCAGTTTTATAAATACCATACTGCCAACCCCTCCCTATTACAGGTATTTGTTCCTTTATTAGAACTGTCTAGGCACCAAAAGAGTTTATTGATAGATAGGAAATTGCCTCTCCAATTTTAATTAGGGTCATTTGTTTTATAATATTATTTATTTCACCCTTCCTTACTAGAGGAAGCATTAAATTCCAAAGTGAGTATATACGTAGATCTAAATACAACAAATTATAGTGTATATCATACAAGTATAGAGCTCTCAGGCTGGATAAGTATGATTTTGTTTAATATCCCTTTTGAAATGTTAACCAATTGACTATTTGGAAAAAATAAACATAAACTTTGCCCCTAGAAAATTTATAGAAAAACGTATTCAAATTAAGAGTTTTTAAAATGCCTAAATGCCATGAATGAAATTTTTGAAATATAGAGGTAAAAACCACGAAGGATCTGTTATGCCTCCCAACTCATCCTACACACACCAATGAACACAGTAATACCTCTGGTGAATTTTAATAAACATTTTTGCCATTGTCTGATATATATATCTCAAAACAGGACAAATTTAGGAAGCATTCTGTGTTATTCCTGACAAACTAAAAAGCAAACAGATATACTTTTAAAAGAGCTTGTGATGGAGTTTAACCACAGTGAAAAAAAATAAGTTATTTTTGGTCCTTTGGCCTTCTATTTTTTCTTGGCTTTGCCAAGAAACATTAACTAAACAAAAAATATGTTTGCTGGAACTCAAAACGCTCTTTCAGAATTAAATGATAACAAACCTTACACTACTAGTCAATATTTTTAAAATTTTAAATGGTAAATATAAAGATACATATAAAAACAGAGGATATTGGAAAATACATGTTTTTGTAAACACATTAGAAGTTAACTGCTTTTCTTTTTATTTATTAAAAATTCTACACAAATTCATAACTCTTCCCACACAGCTATTTTACACAGGATTTGCTTCCAGGGAGTCTTATTATGTCTCCCATATTTAAAAAACATGGCCAAATATAATGAGGTATCCTCAGGATATTTAAGTCTACAATAAAAAAACACAGCATTTGAAGTAAAGATCCAATTTCAAAATGGTTTTAAGAAATAGTTGTAAGAGCTTTATATACATAATTGTTAAACTTTAAGAACAGCTTTTCAAGTCATGCTGTTATTTCTACTTTCCAAACAGGGCATAAAAAAACTAAGCGATTTATGGTGGTGCACTGCACAGCCGCTATTAATTCCTTTCACTTCTGTAAACCCAGCCCTTTGCAATGTGACTTTGCCATGCCTCCTATCAAGAGATGGCATTTATTTTCTTACCCCTTAAATCTGGTCTGGAATTGTTAACTTATTTTAACAAATGGAATGCCGCAGAAGTAACCTTGTAGGACTTCTGAATCTAGGTCTCAAGAAACTTTACAGCTTCCCCTTTTGGGATGCTGCTAGCACAGAATGAACAAGCTAGTATCCTGGAGCATGAGAGATCATCAGAAAGAACTAAACCACCCATCTGTGCCAGGTATCATAAAGTGCCAGACGTATCAGTGTGGCCATCTTAGACCATTCAGCCCTAGAGGAGCTATGAGACAACAGCAGTCACCTGAGTAAACCCAGACAAGACCAGAGGAACAACCAGGCAACAGAGCCCAGCCAAAATTGCTGCCCTATGGAGTCAGCAGCAATAAAACAGCTCGTTTTCAGTCACTAAATTTAAGCAGAGGACTGTCTGAATCCAGGGCCTAGACTCTACTCTCTCCAGGAACTAAAGCTGTAATTTACTCTTTGGTTCGGAAACAAATACATCTTGTATTCTAATTCACTTTACAGATATAAACAGTTTGTTTTAGCCATTACCTAAAATAAGGGGATGAGTTAGGCACAAAAATATTCTTTTTACTGTCTTAAAAGATGGAAAATAGATACATATATTGAAATCTATAATTGTGATATGATGATGAAATTGTATAGAAAGAGCTTTCTCTTCATTCCCAAAGATACAAAGTATTCATTTAAAACAAATAGAATTTATATACATTTTATCCACAGAAACTGAACTCAGTATGTGATCTAAAAGAAAATCTGAATAGCTGTCTTTGCAACAAAAATATTAACAAATTATTAATTTTTATGAATCTAATAAAACTGATGGCTTGAAACAATAAAACATTGCTACTGCAATTCATACTTCAAACACTGAATTAGAAGTAGACCTGACAGAGCAGGAATCATAAGCACCTTTTCTATATATTCTTTAAGAGTTGACATTTTTTGTAAAGGGTTAGATAGTTCATATTTTAGGATTTGCAGCATGTGGTCTCTGTTGCAACTACTCAACTCTGCCATTTAGAATGAAAACAGCCAGATTATACAAAGAGTAAGTTTGGGTGTGTTCCAATAAAACTTTATTTATAAAAACAGACAGTGGGCCATAATTTGCCAACCTGTTTTAAGTGCTCAATCATCTTCAGCCAAAATATATCTAGTTTATTAGCTGTGATAAAGCTAATTTTTTTGCTGCCTTACCATGAGACCTATTAGAGAATACTCTATTGATATTCTACTGTGTGCAAAATAGTGCTGTGTGTATCTGATGGTAAGTATTATGTGTCAGCTTGGCTAGGCCTTGGTGCCCAGTTGTTTGGTCAAACATGAGTCCAGATGTTGCTATGAAGGTATTCTGTAGATATGATTAACATAGAAAAATCACTTGACTTGAGGTAAAGGAGATCACCCTTGATAATTTGGGTTGGCCCCATCCAAACACTTGACGACCTTAAGAGCAAAAACCTTCTCAGAAAAGAAGCAATTCTACTTCATGACTGTAACATAAAAATCCTGCCTAAATTCCTAGTCTGTCAGCCTGTCTTACAAATTTCAGATTTTCCAGCCCCCATAATCATATAAGCCAATTTCTTGAAGTAAGTGAATCTCTCTCTTATGGAGTTCTATTTCTGTATAGATATGTATCTATCTCCTGTTAGTTCTGTTTCTCTGGAAAACCCTGATTGATGCAGTGTATCAGGGTAATATGCTCTCAAAATTAAGAAAGGATATACTGATTTTTTTGTATTCATTTTTTTGTATATTACACAAAACTATGTGAGAAAGGTATTGTAAAAAACCCATATGCACTTGGAGTACAGAAATATTCAATGAGTACTGAGTAAAGGAAGCAAGTGTTTTCCTTTCACCCAGTAAACTCTTTCAGTGGAACAAAATGGCTCGGAGGGGCACTCCCCACAGGAAGAGACTAAGTCCCACAGAAGCTCGATAAGCTCAAGATAACCATATTGAAGTTTAGAGAAAAATGCACATATCAAAAAACTGAGGATATAGTATTAGCATATGGATATGACTCAAGTCAAATAAAGACAAAAGACAACTTCCAAAACAACCCCCAGCCTGAGTTAAGGGTCTGTTACTCATCTAGATCATATTTGGGCCCCACGATTTCTATAGGCAAAAAGCAGGCTCGAAAAACTGCACAACCCTTACCTCATTCCCTGGCCAAGAAGGCCATACCCTCCAATACATGGATCAAATATGGACAAGAATGGTATATTAAAGAAAATACTTCAATGAAGGGCCCAGCATTGAGCCATGGAAAACAACGGACTGGGGAGCTACACACAGGAGTAAAACTAGGGCTCAATCAAGAAACATTCCCTAGTTCCAGGAAAAGGAGTCCTCACTACATTTACCCAACAGAAATTTTACAATTGCCAGGGACCAGTGATTGCTATGTGCCTCCACTCTTCCCCTTTCTTAACGGAATGTTTACTGTGGATGGATATTCTATCCCTGTTCTATCACTCTATGTTGGAGAGACAGAAGGTAGAAGAAGATAACTAGACTCTGGATCAAGAGAATCTACATCCATATATGATGTAGAAATTCTAATGAGATTCTAGACTTCAAGATTAACATGATGGAAAGAAATTCTTGAGGTATTTTCCTTGAGGAAGGGACAAATATATTTTTATGAAGGATGTTAATATTTGTGATCAAGAAAACAGATTGTGGTGATTATATTATTGTTCACTATTTACCACCACCATCCTAGGAAGAGGCTTGTAACTTGCCTATACCTCCAGAGAGAAAAACATTTGTACCTGCGCCTTACTGACTTTGAGCCTAGCCATGTGGCACACTTTGGCAGTCATGAAGCCCTTCATACCTGAGCAGAAGCTGTAAGAGGCATCACAAATTTCATTATAAACTATTTAACAGCCCTTACACACTGCTCATAAAAACTAGAAATAAGAGCTAATTTTATTACAGAATACATATTTATGGTAGAAAAATTAGATAATATTAATATGTATTCAAAAAAGGGGTGGGGGGAGGAAAAGAGGATAACAGCCTAGTAAAACCACCATTAAGAGATAATATAACTTTATATTTTGTTACATGTCTTTCCAGACTTCTTTTCAATACCTAAATACACATTTGCTTTTAAATTAAAATGACAACATACTACATACATATTTCATTTAACAATTATTCTTAATGAGTTCAATAGAATTGCTTATGATCCTAACTTGAAGAATTCCAAAGCTTATTATTAAAATATCAATCTTTCTGGCTCCCTCTGCAGGCAGCTAAGAAAAGTTTTCTTTTTTTTAATTCAACTAGGTTTGAAAAATCAAACTCAGAGAAGCACCTATTTATCACTATTAAAAAAACATCTCTAAGAACCTGTCTGCATATACAGTTTGGCCAGAAAATGTAAAATTGACAATTTTCAAGTGAAGTCCTATTAACCAACAGGGATTTGGCATCAGAAAAGCCTGGACCGAGTTCCCAGTTTGATCACTTATTTACTGAACAAACTTGATCAAATTACTTAATCCTTCTGCGCCTCAGTTTCCTCACTTTAAAATATCAACTATCTCATTAGGTATAAGAATTAGAGTTAATATATTTATACTCTGGGTATGCTCTAAAGTACTGACACAGAATACGTGCAAAATAAATGGCAATTAAGTATCACTGCTTACAGCCACCACCACCACCACCAAGATGCTGAGCTACACAACTATTAAAGAATTACTATACAGGTACCAAATTCAAGTAGATTTTTAAATGTAAACTTTTTGAATAATATCCTATTGCTCTCAACATCAAAATCCTTAACATGATCTCTAAGATTCCTCATGGTCTGACCCCTATTGACCTCCAAAGTATAATCTTGAAGTTAGATACTCTACCCCCAACTCTTCAAACTCTTTTCAGAGTGAAGTTCTTTCAAAGTACCAAGTTCCCTCACAAGGCACCTGGGAACAGCACCCCTTTCCCCTACACTATTTAACAATAACTTATTTGTTTTAGATTTCAGCTCAACTTTTTCAGAGAAAGTTTCTCTGACTTCCCACACCAAGTGAGGCTTTCTCTATGATATATTCTGTTAAACCCCTCCTTCACATAACTTATTACACAGAGCTGTAGCTTTACACTTAAATGTGTTAGTGTTGTAATACTGTCACCCCCATTTGTCTACAAGTTCCTCAAAAGCCAGGAGTACACTGTATCCTCACAACCTAGCCACTTGACTGCATCAAGTAGGGACTTAAGGACTGCTGAGTGACTGAATAAACAAATTATATATACTGAAATTAAAGAATTCTCTCTAAACCTTGAGGCAAGGACCATGGGCTTAGGCAGAGTAGGGTGAGGGCCTCCAGAGAAAAAGCAGAGCAAGATAATTACAGTCAGAACAATGTAACAATGTGCAAAGAAATCCCTATCGAAACTCTGTGTTCAGCATTATGCAAAGTCAGAGTCACACTAACTCTCTAGGGTAAAGATACCAGACTAGAAATACAGACATCTTCAGTGAGATCAGTTAAAGCTCAATAGGCCAGGAGCAACTTGGCCTGGAATGTTTGAGTGTTCTGCAGATAAAGAGAAGTGTCTCAGCATAACCTGTGACTTCACTATCAATTAGATCATGACACTGTAAAATTTACCTTAGCCTGCAAAAAGGCCCAGCTTATTTTTAACTGTACCTATATGCTCTGTTTCCTTCTCTGATCCTAATCAAGTAATCCGTAACCTGAGCAAAAGATTAATTTAGTAAACAAGCCCAGCTACAAACATCCCAAAAAATTAAGAAGGAAGATTCCTAACACACTCTAGCAAACAGGCCATAGCTCAGCCCACCTTGGGAGCAGGGCAGGCGGTCTTAATTAATATGCTCCCAGAGGGGAAACTGCTATTCTGAGAAAGAATCAGAGCAGCAAATTTCTTCTGTTACTCATTAAAAATGAGCATTCTGGGACCACTCAACAAGTCTGCACCCCTAGCCCTTTACCCTCCCTCATTCTTGAAAATCCTCAACCGCACATAAAACCCCCTAGACAACGAGCCAACTACAGACTCTCTTGTCCCCTCCTGGCATGAGCCAGGAGCTCTGTCCTCTCACTTTATCTTTAAATAAAAGCCTCTACCTTGCTCTCCTACCTTGAGTGTTTGCGAAGTTCATTCTTCGACTCCATGAACAAGAACCCCGGCATCAACCTGACTACTTCAGATAAAAAGTGGCTATATAAATGTAAAGTAACATGATGAATATTTTGCTTTGCATTGTTTCTCAGGCTAGCTGGTATTCATAAAGTCTGACAGAAAATGATACACAGAAATACCTTTAACACATATACTCACAAAAAATGTTGTACCCTTCAGAGAGAAGATTCTTTAAGAGCAAGGAAACCTAAATATAGGGTAGTCTTTTAACACCTCTGATTTTAAAAAATTTTAATGTGTGTGGGGTAACAAATATTCAACTGAAATTTTACACTGATTGTTTTATACTGTACCAGGGAGCTTCACTTTTCAAAGAAATCTGTGGTAAATGAAATAACCAGCTAAAAGGTATGCTTCACAGTTTCTTTGGGAAGTATGTATACTGCACCATTTTAAACCAAGGCATGCTTAGAATTGTCTTAAAGAGTATGACCCTTTTACAGATTTAATTTTTTTATATACAGTAAGAATTCCCAACTATACAGTAAATTTTGGCCCCAAGTGGCCTTTCCCTCTATTCATTTATACCATGCCAGAAAATGAGATCTGGAGAGCCACAACCAAAGAAACAAACAGGTCTGCAATACATCTCTCAGATTGAAATCTTTCTTTTACAGAATATTTGATATATTTTTGATAGGTTTTTAGAAAATCCTGACTCCAAAATAGCAATTGTTGTTTTCCCCCACAAGTTGCACTGTGACATATAGAAACATCTAAAAATTAATTTCTTCCCTTGTTATGTTAAAGAATATTACATTTACCACATATTTACAGTAGAATCAAGCTCTTGGGGAATTACCTAGTCCAGGAAAGGTAAATACTTGTCATGTGTGACCACTCCCATGGTTAATATGGATAAATCAACCTTAGCACTCTTCCCTTTTGACCAAGAATGTACAAACCTCCCTGGTTCCTTAGGATAAGGCAGTATAGTCCATAATATACAAAAAGCACAGTTATTTTAGTTGTCACAGGAAACACTTGCTGCTAATAGAGAAGTAGGCAACAACTCCAGGTAAACCTTCCTCCTCCCTGTTTGAACGGAAATCTTTCAACTTTCACTATGTCCTTCCAACCAAAAGGGGCACCTCTCAAGATAAAATGTCTTAATTCTCCACAGGGTCCACAGAGGTAGATGGATGGTGACCTCACTCAACTATATACTTCCTACATCATCATTTAACCAAGAAATAGAAACCAAGAGTGGGGGCACAATGAAGTACCAATGAGTGCACCCAAATGAGAGCAGAGGTATAAGAAGGAAGATTTTCAGGAACTCTGGCACTGACCACGAAGCAACAGTCCAAAATGAACACTCTGAGTCATCAGAACACCATGTTTTAAACATCTAAATCCTATCATTAATCCCCACTGTTCTAAATCTACTTTCACCAAGCTTCTAATAAACTCCTTCTATTTTCTATTATTGAAAAACCTTATGGAAGTAACTAATCCAGTAGTCAGTTATTTAATTCTCATTATACATTAATAAGATGACATTTAATACCACAGTGAACCTTCAGTGTAACTCAGCATCTTCAAATCCAATCAAGATTGAGTTTCTGCTTAAACAAGGCTATGGTCAATTTATTAAGGGGACAAGGCCTTCCCCTGGCAATAGGGAACTGTGTCTCCCCCAACAAACCTTTAATTCAGCTCTTACAAGAAAATATATTAGCAACAGAGGAAACTGCAAAAACTGTAAACAGCATTCATTTTCTCATCATTTGTTTAGAAACTTCTTTGCTGTTTTCATAATGAAACTAAATCTCTCCAAAATTCAGGTTTCATAAATACATGTTCCCTAAATAGTTTCTCCAATTATTCTCATTTCATTTGGCTTTAATTTTCTTCTGAACTATAAATAAGATCACAGAGCTCACTACATTGAAAAGGCATGCAAATATTAATCAAGGTTGTAAAATCACAGTTTTAAGAAATAAACCAAAAAGAAAAAAAAGTTAGAAATAAGCAGTCAACAGAGCATGCGATTAAAGACTTGTTTTCTTTCTATTATCTGTATTTTCTAAATTTTCTACAGGGATATTGTTCTGTTCAAGCTTCTTTCCTTGCAAGAAAAAAACAACCACACAGCTGCCTCAAGAAAAACAGGATTTGTCATAAAGATATACAAAAAGCCACAATGGAAATCTCAAACAGAAAACAAATGAGAACCACAACTGTACTGAGCCCACAGTGTGGAGCTGGAAGGTGGCCTGGGAGTCAATTCTGCTACAAGAACCTCATGAAGAAGAGTAAGGGAAGGTACCCCCCAAAGCCTGCCATATACATTGCTCAGCTCTGTCCCCGCGATCTTTCCACACTATCAGCCAGGATCATTCTTTCTTTGTGTACATTTTAAACTCCAAATTTCTTTCATTTTAAGTAGAAGGCTGTGGTTGAGGTACAAGAAGTTCACGAGCAGCTTTAGCTTAAGGATTAAACTTGACTTTTAAGATTCTGAATTATACACACAGGTTTTAGAAAGATCCAACAGTATAGTGATGGGTATATAAAAAGGAAAAGTCTCCTTCCTGTTCCCTGCCATTTTTTGGAGGAAAGGGGTAATCTAGTGAAGGAAAATTTACATTTATGTTTCTAAAAATCATAATGATATTACTTAAAGCACATTAGAAAGTTTTTCCTCATTTTATTACTTAATCAATTATTGTGTTACTAGAAAATGCACATCACCAAAACAAACAGGTTACTTTAAAATCACTTGATATCATATCACATAGAAATAATATGAAGCACTCTAAAACTGATTGGTTCTATTTTAAAAAGGTATTTTTCTGAACTTTATTGTCCATAAAGCAGATAAACTTGTATTGGTGACCTATTCATAAGCTATGTGAAATACTGTATCATTATAGAAATATTTTAATTCCTATTAACACTTTTCATTTGTTCTGCTCAGGTGTAACTGGCTAAAATAAAAATAATTATGAAAGTATTCTCAAAAATTAAAACACCAAAATCATAAGCATTATTGAGTATGCTCAAACTGTCAACTACTTGATATGGACATTTATCTCAGATGGTGATTTCCAAAACTTCTTAATTTCAGAAATTTTCTTTAGAGAAGTCCTAAAATGAACAAAGAAAAAGAAGTTTGTCTGTTTGAAGGCAGGGTCCCTTCTGCCTGTACTTTTTCGTTTGTCCCTGCACCCCCTAAGACACTTTATAGGGCAGCTTGGACAGGATACAGCAAGCAAACCATTTGCACCAAAACAGACTGGTGCATGTATTTATTCAACACACTAAGAGACAGCATGCTAAATCTTCTAAATCCATCTCTTGAACTGTGGTTCAGGAATATGTATGAGAACCCCATATTCCTATGCTCCTTAAATACAGGAAACTATTTTTAAGAGTTTGGTGAAGAACCTGGTAAAATTTTTCCAATTAAAAAAAATTCTCCACTGGGACTTATACTAATAGACTGTCCTCCAAAACCTTGCTTTTTTCTTGTAATAAATACATCTTAGACGTCTTGACATGTCACATATATGTAATTGTGGAGAATCTTCACACTCTAAATGATAATTTCTAAAGATTTACAACTTTCTATAATTAGAGAAAACAAAATTTTTAAAAGGAATGAGTATCAAATGTTTTAGTTTTACTATATTTGTTATTTCAGGCACTTTGAATTGATTTTAAAATTTAATGTTGGTCATTATAGTATTAATGCTGTATTTGCAAATAACCTTATGGGAAGCACCTGTAGTTTGGGGTTTGAAAGTTAATTGCCAGATTTCTAAATATGCTGATTAGTTTCCATATTTTGGAAATATTAAGTAACTATTAAAAGCAATTTTGAATATTTCAAATTATACTTTATGTCAATCAAGTAGCTGTATATGAATAACAATTTGAATTTGGCACAGATTAATAAGTAGTTTCTTTGTTAATGAGTATACTTTAAGTATTTTCATTGTATAGACAAATTATTACTTATATCAAACTATTCTAGAAATTATACAATTGTAATTAAAATATTTTGTATTTAATAGAATGCTGACAGTCATCTGCTTTCAAATAATATTATAATTTCTGTACTTGTGAAATTATGGAGCTTAAAATTTAGCAACATTATCACCTTAACAGGGGATTGCACCTATTTATATTGATTGAGGTGATTATTTTAATCACAGTTAATAGATGCTTATATTTGTAATCTCTTGGCTGATAATGACAAGAGTTAACGACCTTTTTTGCTAATGGCATGGGATGTAACCAAGTTTCAGCTCACTGTTTCTCAAATGTTGATGAGTATTACTTACAGGTATTGTGAGAGGTATGGGGTGCCTCATATGCACATTACTTTTCTGAATTTCAAGGATGTAGAAAGTGTTTAATAATGAGCAGATATGAGATCCAGAACAGCTGTGGTGCTTTTAAATCATTACTGTTCTGAGCTGGTAGCTTAATTTGAATAGGTGGTTATCAGGGCTCAAGTGTTTGAGGCAGAATGTCTTGGAAGATTTTCTGTCCCTTTTGAATGTAGTAGTATCCTATTTGGGAAACATTCCTGTACTGTGAAAGATTAAGAGTAGGTTATTTCATCCAAAGTCTTATAAATGTGTACTTTAAAGGATAAAAAACTTACTTTTCTTGAGGTAAAAATCTTAAATTTTATGCTAGACTCTAATAAGTTTTACTCAGTTTTAATTTACACAGTATTTTTTTGTATTTTGAAACACTTGTTAGTCTATTTGCATATGTGTTTATAAAACATAATTACTTTGTTACATATAAGATGCTTGAAATTTTTTAAGGATATCTTCTTTTGTTAAGGAATTTTTTTTAAAGGAATATGTCATCCACAGCCTGCTACTTAAAATGAAAGAAATTTTTAAAAAAAAGGAATAGCCTCAACCACTGTACTTATACAGAAATCAGGCCACATTTAGAAGCCCACTCCTACAAATTAATAATTTGCTTAGACTTTTCTAGTAATAGCTCAGATATAATAGAGCCTCACATGTTTTGTCATTTGTTAGTCCCTTCTCACCTCTCTCCTGGACTTATCATTTATGCTTTGGCAAAAGATGAGTTTTTAAACAGACCCATAAGCATATGATTCTAATTGGCCAATTTTTAAAAATTTAATTATTTCTCAAGTGAAAGTATGTGGAAAATGCAAAAGAAAGTTTTAAAAACAGCCTAGGGTAATAATATTAATTTAGGTTAACAGTAAGAACTATGGCTTATATTGTTTTCTAGTTTCTGCATTCTGGAGTTTTATGATAATCTACCAATTAGTCTCCCTACTTCTGCCCTTGTGTCCCCCACCCAGTTTATGCTCCACACAGGTCAGAATATTTTTTTAAAACATAAATCAGGTCATGTCCTTCCTTGGCTTAAAACCCTCTAGTAGGTAGTAGTCTTGCCACAAATATTTAACCTAAAAGTAGTAATTAGGAAAAAAATCAAACAAACCCAAATTGTGGATGTTCTGTAAAAAAAAACAAAAACAAAAAACAAAAAAACTGGCCTGCTGGACTATTTAGATCGGGACTATCTTGCTAATGGGTTTCAGTCCTGGTCAAGTTCACTATGGATTCAGTGAAACGGAGGAATGATAATGGAATGTTCTTGGGGTAAAAGGGTTTATCACCAGGGTTTGTTCTCCGGTCAACAGGTAGAGCACTAGAATTAGGTCTGTAATCCTCCTTGTCTCTGCCTCCACCTAGAGCACTAGGCAGAGCTCTTTATATAGTGACACAGTCAATAACAGATAATTGCCTATAGGTATGGAAGCAGTAACCTAGCAGCAGGCCAATTACATCACCAAGTAGTTTAGGGTCAGGTGAGGATCCTGGCCATAGGAACTTCAGTTTTCCCCACAGAGACCCAAACACAATCCAAAATCCTTACCCATACATGATCCAGACTGTCAAGAGATCACTGATATAATCTTCCACTCTCTTCCCTTTGCTCACTTCACTCCAATCTTAATGGCTTCCCTGTTTTTAAAATAAGAAAACAAAATATACAATCCTATAGCAAGCCCTCTGCCTAGAATTAATAGTAATTAAAGGAAAAAGCAGAAATGCCCATTTCCCCCCAAAAAGCATTACCATACCATAATATACCAGTTTTTTAATCTAGCAAACTAAAATATGGTGATTTAAAATAGCTACAATTTATTACTGCTTATGAGTCTGTAGGTTAGCTGGGTGGTTCTGTGCTGGGCCAGACTGAGTAATCTCAAACTAGGCTCATGCATGGACCTAGTCAACTGGCCAATTTATCTGAGTACTGGTTAGTCTAGAATGGCCTCTTTTCCATGTCTGGTGATTGGCTAGGTGACAGTTGGGCAATGGGAGTAACTGGTAACCAGTAGGCTAGGCACCCTCATTCTGGATGCTCTGGGCAAAAAATTAGTTTCCCCTTCAGAGAAAAAAGAAAAAAATGGAGTAAACTGCTAACCCAATAATGCCAATGAGCAGGTTTGGGACCAGGACTAGGGGAGTGCAGTGTTTAAAGAGCCAAATTTAAGGATGGACTGATTCTCAGGGCTTGGAAATGAGCCAAAATATGATGTAAGAGCCTGCTGTTTTCATCTCAGCCCCAGTCCAGCAGTAATTGTACTTAACAGTAGAAAACAGCACCCGATTTCTGCATCCCTAAGGTCCATCCTAGACTAAACCTTCACACTTACATCCTCCTCATTAACATCTCAGTGTCCCCCAAAGAACCACAGAGCCTGCCTAAGCTTGCTATAGAGATGGTACCAAACACGGAGAGGGAAGCCCAACAGAGTTACCCATAAGCATACAATTGGAACACTTTAAAGTTTTCAAATTGTGAAGGTGGATAAGAGGAACATTCCAGAAAGTGTACAAAACTCTGTCCTTAGAAAGCTGACCTTGTTTAAAGGTGCTTTATAATTTTTAAGGATGTGTATTCACACTTTCAATGGAAATGTTATCACTTTATTCATTTTTCTAAATTTAACTCAATCAATGTTATCACCCAGGAACACTGAAAAGCAAGGTTTTCATGTAGTTAGCAATGTTAGTTTCAATAAATAAGTTTCATATAAAAGTAACTATGGGATAGAGTTTCATCTTCCCAATGCAATAATATTCCTTCCCTAGTTATCATCCTTTTTAAGGAGTATCCTCAATGCTAAGAAGTCAGGAGCAGACAGAGGTTGTTTATCTTACAGGTGAGAACCAATTAAAAAAACTCTACACAATAGCCTTACTAGCCACACTGAATTAAAGGAGACACCTCATTTGTCTAGGAGTACACCCAAACATACCACCACACCCAAAAGTATTTATAATGGGCCCTAAGTGTAGTTCCTTCCTCCATTGTGATTCACCCTTTCCCACACTATCAAAACAGTTCAACAGCAGGAATGCAATTAGATCTAAGTAATTAGGAAAACTGCTGTTCTAATTTCCTCAATGTGTGTATAGAAAAAGCTCTGACTAATAAAGCTTAACTTACACGACCCCTTGCAATAAAGCTCTTTAATAAAGCTAAATGACTTAAAGTTATTTAAAGCTTGAAGACAAGTGATAATAGGTATAAGTCCTCTCACATCTTTACTTTAAAGGTCATGCACAAGCAACTTTTCATCTACCATTCCAACAGCCATTCCCAGACCTCTATACAGAATCTCTTTCAAAAATGTGCAGACCTGTGTGCGTTCTCATCAGCACAAGACAGCAAAAGCTATTTCCTCAGCAAATTAGTGGTGTGGTCAATGATAAGGAATACAGGGGTTTTTGTTTATTACCTACATGTTCTTACTACCAATTATTTTAATGATGTATTCAGTAATTAAGCAAAAAAATTCAGAAGTTTTTCACATGTAACACTTGCCAGCAAGTCTTTCACGTCCAAAAATTTGCATGTTCCCAGTAATAAATTCCCAAACAAAATTAAGTTTAGTTATGAATAAATTTATTTTAAATTATATTGATATATTTTACTTATAAAAAGTATAACAAAGAAATGGAAAATAAAAATTTCATAATTCATAACTACGATCATCTTTGTATATACTCTACTAGCTTTTTCCCATGTAATTTATATTATTGCTGAGGTTGTACCTATATTTTTTTATTCTTATTTTCTCACTTATAAGATTTCCTTTTCTTCCACAGAATTTTCTCATATGGTTTCAAAATAGTCATGCATATTAGTTTTGTATTACTATGTAAAAAATTACTATAAACTTAGAGGCTTAAAAACAACATTTATTAGTACACAGTTCTCTGGGTAGGATTCGCTGGGTTTAGAGTCTCTCAAGGCCAAAATCAAGGTGCCAGCCATGCTGGGATCTAATCTGGGGGAGATTTCACTTCCAGGTTCATTCAGGTTGGTGGCAGAATTCAGTTCCCTGCAGCTGTGGACTGAGGCCCATGTCCTTGGTAGCCATCAGGTCAGAGCCTCTCTCTCAGCTTACATGGCTCTGTTCATCCGCAAAGGAGCAACCACATGCGACAAGTCCCTCTTACCCTTCAAATCTCCCTGGCTTCCAGTTCTGCGGCGAGCCAAAGAAAAATCTATTTTTAAAGAGCTCATGTGATTAGAAATAGGTCCACCTGGATAATCTCCTTTTTGGCTAAAGTCAAGTTATTAGTAACCTTTAATTACATCTACAAAATCTTGTTTTCCATATAACAACATATTCATGGGCATATTATCTCATCATATTCTAAATCCTAGGGATTAGGGTGAGAAATGAGGGGGACCATTTATAGAATTCTGCCTCCCACACTTCTGCATCACAACAGAAAATATATTTCTAACTGTGAATTGTAGTTGAAAAGCTTGAAATTTATCTAGCCACTGAACTTAAAAAACTTTAAGGTCCTTTCCAATCCTAAAATGCTAAAATAAAAATCTAATATCTAAACACATTAAAGAAATAAATGTAAGGTTATTTTTAAATTGAGCATGAAAATAAAATTATATGAATTTTAAAAATAGTTCAATCAAAAAAGGAGCTGAAGTTTCTCCTTTTTTTTAAGAAAAAAGACCTGTTTTTGCAAGATT
This sequence comes from Smutsia gigantea, assembly GCA_032199065.1. NCBI lineage: Eukaryota > Metazoa > Chordata > Mammalia > Pholidota > Manidae > Smutsia > Smutsia gigantea. The sequence goes on from JAVSCE010004433.1 coordinate 99,903, forward strand.
GTGTCACCTCCTTGGGGGGCCAATTTTCAAGTCACACATGAACTGAACATTTAAGAAAGAATGAAGTGTGAAAATAAAGGTTAGTGCCATTTTAGTGCCAAATCATAACACCTGGGGAAACCAGAAGCAAGGAACTCTAAAACCAGTGACAATTTCCATAATACAAAATCCAGTTTGATTCTAGGTATAAAGATTAGAGGAGGTAAATGGGCCAAATGAAAAACAAGCTCATATACAGATTTTTCCATACAAAATTCATTAAGGAAAACTAGGATTAAGAATACAACCCTGGTATCAGGCTGGCAGGGCTCTTAGAAGGATTCTGACTTTGGATAGTTCCCATCCCCAACTACACACACCTAGCAAGAAAAAAAATAGAGAAGGAAAAGGAGAAAGGGAGGAAGAGGAGGAGGGAAAGAGAGAAGGAAAAAGGCACATAGTAGGTACTAAACAAATACTTGTTGAATGAAAGTACAATGTAATAGACCATAAACATGTTTGTTAGCCTTCAGGAACTTCACCACCCAAGACAGAGAAGAGAAATCTTTCTCTAAACCTCAGCTATTAATGGGCTATAAACTACCAAAAGCCTGGCAATAGGCTTACACTGGATCTGAGGAGGGGCAACCTGCAAGGGGGCTGGAAAACAATTTCTAGGAGTGACAAAAAAAATGACAAAGGCAATATAAGAGTTAAGACCAAAAAAGAATTCTTCCAAGTATTAGTGGAACTGAGTTCTGCTGAAATTTTTAGTCTCAAAGTAACTGTATATACACAGTGGTAAATATACAAATAGGTAAGCTGTCCCTCAACAGAATTCCAAAACTTTTTCTCAGCACAATCAGCCAGTATTCTGACTACTGGTATTAACCAGTAAAAAGAGCACACTGATAGCTATGAATGATACCATGGAATGAGAAGCTCAGTCACAACAGTCATAAAAATAAATACTCCAAGTCTAGGGTTCTCATTCATTATGCTGCTCTATAACAAAAGTTTACTGCGGAAAAATACGTATTTTGTAAATTTTCAAAGGCTTTTTCTATCTCAGCTGTGCTTTAATTCAGCTAAACAACTCAGAACTCCTTTGTACAAAAAGAAAAATTGGACTCTTCTTACTCTCTGCTCATGCAATCAATATAAAAGGCAATTTGAATTAGAATTCGGAAGATCTTTTCCTTGTACATATAAACAATAAGCTTTACTGTTCACCTAATAAAGTTGTGAGCAACATTTTCTATATTTTCAGAACTCAATCAGTACAATTTTAGGCACAAGTAACAAAAACTAATGTAATGTTTTAACTGACAGGTAACAACCACTGCTTAAATTTCTGTTTATATTGTTCTACAGCTTCCAAAATGCTGTACCTAAAATCTCTCATAGGGTAGAGAGGCAAGTGATATTACCCCCATTTTACAAGAAGAAAATTGAAACTTACTGAGATAAAGTGATTTGTCCAGGATCACAGAGCTTTTTGACAGCACTGCCTGCACTCAAATCAAGATTTCCTGACCTCTTGTCATTCCTGATCTTTTGCCTACATAGTATCTCCACTTAAATGATAATGACCCCAAAATGAAAGTTTTTAAAATTGCATCATATTTTTCCTTCTGTTTATTACACAGGAACAATAAAATAACAGAATAATTTGTTAAAGGAAAACAGTGACTTGCATAAAAATCCTGATGATATAAACCAATACAAGTAAGCAAAAACAGTAATACAAGAAATACAAGAAAAAATGGCCCTGTATCTAATATTCTAAACTATAATATATATTTAGTAGTCATATAAAATATTGAGCACATTAATAATTTAATTTACATGTTCCCATAAGCTATTCTGACTATTTTGATAACTATAAGACATTCAAAAATGGTATTGTTATGTTCTTAAATATAATTCCAGGTGATTTTTAAGTTCAGAAAAAAACTTCAATAATAAGAAAAATAAACTTCAAATAATATTGAATATATACTTAATTTTTTGTTACATTCCCTCGGCGACACAGAGCCTGGTATACAGTAAGTACTTAAAGGATGTGTGCTGACTTACAAAAATGTGCATTCTCCAATTTAAATGACTGAATAATAATAATTCAATCATAACTTCAGTGAATTATCATTCTTGGCCATAAAGGCAAGTTAAGAAAAAAATCAGTCCACAAACAGGGAAGTATTTACTTAGCATCAGAATCTGAAATGACGCATCTCTTGAAGTGTGGTCAATTCACCACTATTCAGGTATATGGGCCTCACCAGCACAAGGACAAATGTGGGCAACAGTCTACAGGCAGCTCCTTGTAAGGTCCCAAATCATTCCATAACAGCCTGCAGCAGGGATAGGTGAAGCAGTGAGGCCTGGGGCATGAAGTGAGAAATAAAAAAAGGCCCAAGAGAATGAGCCAGCACCAAAGTCCTGGTCCCTGACTCAACCTGGAGGCACCTTCCCTAGAGATGCTCATCTTTAAGAATTTCCACAGCTCAAAGGACCACGAGGACCCCCTTTTCTTGCTGTCCTTTATATAGTTTTCTTTCTAAATATATCTAGTGATATTTAAGTGTTTTTTAAGTGAGTAATTCTAAAAGAACATTAACAATTAGCACAAGTGTTTCATGGGTATGACAAAAATCATCAAAATAATGCATTAATATTACTGCAGTTTGAGGGATAGTATTATCATGTACAATGTGAGACAATATGAGGAACTGGAAAACACGATTTCTTCCAATTCTGCTTCACCCTCATAAGTCATATAACACCTAAGATTCCTCATCTATAAATAAAAGCTACAGTTTAAAATACCACTATTATATTGCATATAAGTAAGAAGATGTTTTATTCTTAAGGATGCTATAGTATTTAAAGGTAAACTGTTATCTGCAACTTACTTGCATAAGGTCAGTGAAAAATGTGTGTATATTATACACACACACATAGAGCAAATATAGCAGAATGTAAACTAGTTCATTGTGCTAGTCTATGTTTCAATTTTTCATAATAAAAAGTTGGAGAAATAAATTAGACTTCTGCTAAAAATGTGTGCTTATAATCATTATCAGCATAGAAAGTTAAACTTTCAAAAGTATTTTGCAAATGGCATCATGGGAACATTTGAACTATTCACCCAAATTTACTATAAATTATAAGTAAGTGCACTTTAAAAAACTCTAAGTTGCTAGCATACAGGAAGATGCAGGCAGTGTTCCCCCTCCTTGTAGAAAGCAGTGACCCCGAGTCTGGGACTACACCTCCTGCATGCCTCATCAAGCCCTAGGGGCTCAGTGGGACTCGCCTGGAGCTAGCAGTCAGGGGCTCTGACCATTTGTCAGTTGACTGCATGTGATTTTGACAAGTCACAGCTTCTCCGGGTCTCAGATACTCATTTTGTGTGACGTGTGCCCTCCTCTCCACCTCTTCCAACACTGTAATGATGCAGGCCCTCACTAATTCTCGCCTATACTATTGCAACAGCCTCAGAAACAGTCGACCTGCCTCCAAACTTGATCCTGAACAGAGCTACGAAAGTAATCCATTTGATCATGTGATTCTCTGCTTCTGAATACACAGAACAAAGTCCAATGCTCTTCACAGATGACATATTTTAAGGCCCTCCAAGATTTAGCACCAACTTCCCCTCCCGCCTATCTCCACTCAATCTCCTTTGCTTATTATTCTAGGAGCCACTAAAGCCGAGCCGACAAACCACTGCCTTTTCCTCCAACTCTGTTTGCACTTCTCCATTCCAAGCCTTTGCTCTTGCTCTTCCCTGAAAGGAATTTCATCCCTTCCTGGATCACTCCTACCCACTTATTTTAAGCCTCAGATTCAGAAACTCACCCTGCAGATTGGTGGTTGCTAGGAACTAGGGGAAGAGGAAGACAGGAGGCAACTCCTTGATGGGTACAGGGTTTCCTTCTGGGGAACTAGATGGAGATGGTAGTTACACAACACTATGACTATACTATATGCCACTGAACTGTTCACTTGAAAATGATTAATTCTGTTATGTGACTCTCACTTCAATTCCTTTTTAAAAAGCAGCAGCTCATCCTACAAAAATATTTTTATTGACTACTCAGCTCCAGACTGGATCACCACTGTGTCCATGACTCAGCAGTTACTACTTTTTATGATTTGTTTATGGACCTCCCCACAATACTTAGAACTTCTTTAATTCCTACTCTTCTCATCTCCCAGTGCTTTCTTTGCCTAGGCCACCAGGAAATATTTTTTCTAATAAATGAAAAACAGAAACACCACTATCTCCCTTGGGACAGGAGGCTAGAGCAGATGATCTTTTGAAGATGTAGATCTAAAAGTCTACAAGGGCATGTATTAATTACAAAGTAAAAGATCGGGAAAGACTGCTGTTCATCTGGTTATAAAGGACAAAAATGGAATGACCTCTGGTGATATTTTTTCAGTTAGTAAGAAGAACATTTGTTGAGTTCTTAACTACAATCACTAGACCCATTTTCCTAATGAGAAAATAAATGTGTTTATGTAACTTGCCTAAGGTCAAAATGCTGACTGGTTACTGGGAGCAGCAAGATTCAAACCCAAGTCACCCAAACTGCAAGGGGTGACCCTGTGACACTGACACAATAGCCTGCCACTTCATACTGCTCCAGGGACAGCTGCAAGAGCTATGAGTGGGCATTCTTTGGCCCACAATTTGCCCTTTCTAAGGCTGAGAAACACTTCATTTTCTACATTTATCTACTTATCTATTGCCATGAATGCTGTTTATACTTCATAAAGTGCTTTTTTAAAATATAAAGTGTTCACTTTTAAAAAGAATCTAACAGAAAAAACAAAAATAGAGATGAATCATAAAAAAGATCTCTCATTAAAAAGACCTCTCACATGTAAGTCAGAAAGCATTTGTGGGCTATTCCTCACGTACACAGCTGAGAAGATCAGAGTGCTTACCTCACCAGAACCACACCCACAAGGCTTCCCACTGGAGACTCATTTTCAAAGTACCCCAACCTCTGAACAGGGTTTAAGTACCCTGCAATGAGAAAACCATGGACTAACAAAAACCAGCTAGAAGAAAAATTATACATTCACTTTTTTGGATTAGAAAACATGATGTGTCTGTCCTTGCCCCCTTCCCTCTCCCTTTTTAACAATGTCATAACCTGGTAAGAAAAAATTTAACCAAAAGTCACTGAGATTTTTTTTTCTTTTGTGCATTTGAAGGGGAAAGCTTTATTACAGAGGCAACATCATACCCTGACACTGTAACAATAAGGTCAATATTAAAAATAGATTATCCCCCAAAATGGAGACAGACACACTTTTTAGATACAAATACACCCACACACCAGTAAGCCAATAATTTTTAGTACAATTAGATTCTCAAGACTACTTCATCCATACGTCCTCCTAAATATTTAAAACCAAGGATGATGCAATAAAATATTGGTTGAACATACACACACACACAAGCAAAAAGGCAAAAGGGGATAACATGATACTTCTGACAAACAATGCAGAATTCAAGACAAAAGTTAAAATGGGACAATTTAGAACGTTTTATACCACTACAATGGTATAATAATATAAAGACTTCTGTCCTCTACAATGAATATAAAATAGCCAAGAACTTTCTTTACATTATCAATTATCAAAACTAAGTACATACAACAAAAACTGTTTGAAATATAAGGGAAGGTGACAGAAATGCAACTATAGTGAGACAAACACACTACTCTCAAAGCTACAATCAGCCAAGTAGCAAAAATAAAGATGTAAACATCAATGAACAAGGACATCAAATAAAAAATGGTTAAAGAACATGAACAGGCAATTCCTAATACAAGTGAAGGTCGTAATAAGCATAGAATTATGTTCACACAGCCTAGAAATCAAAAACACAGAATAAAACAGTAATTTTTTTTATATCAGGTTGAAAAATGTTTTAAATAATAGTATCCATTATTGAAGGGTATAAGGAATGTAACAATTTTATACACTGCTAGAAGGAACACAAATTGGTTTTGAGATTTACCATAAAAGGCCTACCTTCCCCCTACGCAACCCTCTCCCCAGTTTTCCTGCTTTATGGTTTAAGGTTCAAATCCCATAGTTTGAAATTCAAAATTTTATCAGTTCACACTGGTTAAGCACATGGGTTCCAGAGTCAGGCAACCTGGATCTCCATTTATTAGCTATGACACCTTGGACAGGTAAATTATTTAACTTCATTTATAAAACAATGACACTAGTACTCCTTAGATTGCTATAAGGATTGAGTTAATGTAAAGCACTTAGAACAATGCTCAATAAATTAACAATGTTCAATAAATATTGGCCCCTGACACTTGGATTTCTTATGACTAATTCCTTTTTAACTAATTCACTAGCATTTACTGAATATTCCTTAATGGGACATTTGTATCTGCCCAAATCACTTCAAATTACTTAAAATTTTATGTATGAAGTTTATAAGAATAGCAAAAAATTATACATGTTCATTACTGTGGCATCATGGTAATTAAATACTGATTGAATAACAAAGAAGCAGTATGGACTCTTTGTTGAAAAGAGCATAACCAGTGATTAATGACATAGTAAATAGCATTACGGATGACTTATTTTATTCTTTATCTTCAAATATTTTGCTTTCTACAATGAACGTCTGACTTTTATGAGGGGAAAATAGATTTTTAAAACAAAAGCCACTTATCTTACCAACTTCAGTCATATACCTACTCCCTCTCAAGTCACTTGCCAGGTATGACTTAATTATGTAATTACAGCTCATCACATCCCATCCTTTGCCAGAGTATGCCACTAAAGAGTCACTCAAGTGCCTTTAAAGAGACACTCAACTATGTAAGTTCATCTTTTGCATATCATGTTGAAGACTATTCCATTTGGAAATAAATTAGTCAATGTCAGTAATAGTCAAGATTTCTAAGGATCGAAGTCCAAAAGACAAAACTATTTTTGTTACCACAAACAGGTGAATTTATTCTTCTGTTTTTGTGTTATATTTTTAAACCAAAAAGAAAAAAGCTATTAAAAGCTTTTAATTGTTTTATGATTTAGAAAAATGGTCAATATGCATATACTATCCTATCATTCTGTTTATAAATTCAGCAAGTGCATTTCCAACATCCATTTTTAGGCAAATTCCCTACAGAACTCAATTTGACTTCCCTTGCATGAATAAGCTCATGCCGACGGAAACTTTCAACAATTTGTTTTGTCCCTTAGATGTTAGGATGGACAATGTTTGTGTATTCTGTAACAGAATAGTAAACACTTCCATATGACAAAGATAAAACAGAGAATACAAAAGTTAAAATGTTTAATATTCTTGGATCTAGATTCCTTCACCATAACTGTAAGTTAAACAGGACTGATAAGAACAAAATTTTGCTGGTTACGAGCTAATTCTAGGGAGAAAGGGAAAAGCAGGATAACTTGTTAATTCACTAATAGGAAAATTTCTGAAGATGAAGTTTTACCGATTCCAATCAGAGATGTCTCTAAACAGTGACTTAAAACTTGTCAAAGAATTCAAATTTTTAAATCAAGTTAAAAAACAAAAAAGAAAGAAAAGCCTTCTGTGGGGTAAATGGAAGTTTTCACCCAGAATGGCAAAATTTCCAGAATCTCCTGCCTAGCCTTAGTCCATTTACATACCAATGGATGTGTCAGAGCCTCCCAGTCAATCGGGGCAAGGGGTGGAGAGAAAATGGCCATTCTCTCCTCAACATTCCTGGCATTTACCAGTCACCAAAGACCTGCTCATGAAGTTCCTCCTGGAAGGAGCGGGTGGGGAAGGAGAGCACACACTGCGGTCAGAGGGGACAGATGGACGGGAGACTGCCTAGTGACTTAAGAAATAAAAGCATTTCTCCCAACCTGCCCTTTTCTTTGACTTACTTCAGCTTCACCAGTTCATAGGAAACTCACCCCTGGCTGGGAACATTCTCCTCCTCACCCGAGCTGTATCTGGCATAGAATCAGTAGGATCTGGCGAACTCAAAATCTGTCCTCATGTGTGCAGTGTTTGGGCAGGCTGCTCCTATAGATGGTGGGGAAATACCCTTGAACCCCCCTAGAGAAGATGGAGATTCACCCAGAGTTTCCCCAGTGGAAATTTGGTCTGGGGTAAAGTGCCTCCTAGAGGAGTGGGCTCCTCCCCAGAATTGGGGAAGGATGGGGATGCTGAAAGCAGTGGAGTTGGCCCTCTGCAAAATCGGGGACTCCTTAGGGGAACTGAGTGGCCATGAGGCAGCAGGAAAAATGGAGTGGTTGTTTCTCGTGGCATTAGAAAGGGTTACTAAGGAGAGAGATGCCCTTGGGTGGCAAGTCTCAGAATAGGAACATGAGTTGTGGGTTCTCTGAAAAGGGAACAAAAGCTATTGAAAACCGAGGTCACATTGCTGAGAGACATGCTAGTGGCGTGGGAGAGGGCAGCAGAAAAATGCAAGCTGCAAGAGGCCATGAGGGAGGTGAAGGAAGGGGTAGTGCTTCAGCTCCAGAAATGATAGAGGGGAACCCAGGGGATGATGAGGGGATGGGACAGAGGACAGAGCTGTTACTGAGGCCGCCACCTGAGGCACCAGCCCTTCCCACATGGAAAGGCAGCCCAGTTGTAGTTAAGAAAATAAAGACAGAGCAACCACGGTTTCCTCAGGGAGAGGAGCAGCCCACCACCAGGTTATGGAGCACTCCATTCTTCACCCCTATACCCAGGCCAACCTAGTGGATTTGAACACCCGGGTTCGGCAGAAGCCCTTGGGGCCTCTGCCCATGTGGCTTTTGTGTTTTGGGGATTTAGGAGTAGAGGACATTGTTCTGTCTGGGTCAGAAATGGGTACACTGGCATCCCGGATGACTCATCCCTCTCCAGCAGAATTTACAAAATGGCCATATGAACCCAGGGAATCAGGTGCTTTTGGACTGGCTGACAGCAGCCCTCAGAGCAGTTTGGCCTAATCAGAGTGATTAACCATACTTCCCCACTAGCTGTCAAATGAATGCAGAACTCCAGCAGGTTTTACAGGAGTTGGGCATGAAAAATATCATCTGTAATATGGACCCTCAGGACCCTGATGAGGAGTTGTTCACCCTGAGGATGAGAAACTTGGTGCTCTATATGGCTCCCGCATCCCTCTCTGGGACCCTAGTGACTACTCTTGCCCCCCATGTACGGTAACCCATAAGTGAGGTTACTCTTACTATAGCAGATCAGGGTGGGGCGGGTGGATGAAACAACAGGAGCACAGAAGATATGATCTGTTACTGAGAGGAGAGGTTCAAAGAGCCCCGTGAAGATCTTGAGGAGCCAGATGTGGGTTTATTTGAGGAAGGCAAGGGCAGTGAAAGAAAAACTTGATGGACAGCCCAATAGAATCTTGCTACAGTTGTGGTATCAATTAAAGCCAGAGCAGTAGTTCCAGCCACTGAGGTCCAGGACACAAGTCAGAGGCAAAGCCCCATGTCTGGCCCATGCGCTTACAAGACTTGCTGGGGAAGAGTACCCAGACCCTGCCTAAGCCCTCATCCCCAGATGAGGATGATGGGCATCACAGTTTGACTGAGGGGGAAGTTAGGGTTCCCACCTTGGGGAATGCAGTGGGGACCAGAGGCCACATGTAAAATTAGCAGTTAATTGGTCCCCTATGAATGTACAATGTGTCCTGGCACTGGTGGACACAGAAGCTGAATGTTCTCTAATTTATGGCAAACCTGAACACTTTCCTGGGACACCCCCCCACACCCCACTATGACAGATGGCTATGGGGTTAAGGCAATTACAGTCGAGAAAGCCCAAATCCCACTGGGAATAAGGCATTTACCCCCAAAGGAGTATACTGGGTATATTTCTCCCATCCCTGAATATATTTTGGGGGTGGACATCCTGCAGGGCCCGTGGTTACAAACCACTGCAGGGGAGTTTAGACTGAGTGTTTATATATGTGGTAAAGGCAGTTCTGAGGGGACACGCTAAGCACCTGCCTATAGTTCTGCCTGTATCTCGGCAGGTGACAAATACTAAGCAATATAAATTGGTGGGGGGGCAAAAAGAAATTGGAGAAACTCTACAAGAGCTGGAGAAGGTGGACATCATAAAGCCCACTCACAGTCCTTTTAATTCCCCGGTGTGGCCAGTGAAAAACCTGGATGTTTCCTGGCATATGATCATGGATTACAGAGAACTGAATAAAGTCACAGCCCCCTCTACATGCTGCTGTCCTCTCTATTGCAGCCCTTATGGCCACCCTCAGTCACGAACGAGGGACATATCATTATGTTGTGGACCTTGCTAATGCTTCCTTCTCTGTTGACATAGCACAGGAAACTCAAGAACAGTTTGCCTTCGTGTGGGAAGGCCGGCAGTAGATGTTCACTGTCCTTCCACAGGGATACCTCCACAGTCCCACCATTTGTCACAGACTTGTAGCCCAGGACTTGGCAGCATGGGAGAAACCACCAATGGTCGGCTGTATCATTATATTGATGACAGTGTGCTTGTGTCTGATTGTCTTCCAGATCTAGAAGGTGCAGCACCTAGACTGCTGCAACATCTATAGGAGAAAGGATGGGTTGTGAACAGTACCAAGGTTCAGGGACCTGGTTTGTCAGTCAAATTCTTGGATGTCGTCTGGTTGGGTAAGACTAAAGTTATCCTGGAAGCAGTCATAGATAAAAGTCCAGGCTTTCCCTATCCCTACAACTGTGGCAGTACTACAAGAGTTTTGGGGTCTCCTGGGCTACTGGAGAGTGTTTATCCTGCACTTGGCACAATTCTGAGGTCCTTATATCAGTTGGTGTGAAAGGACATCAGGTGTGACTGGGATGAAACCTGTGCATCTGCCTGTACTACTAAGTGAGCGGTCAAGGCCATGCAGGCCTTGAGTGTAATGGACCCATCAAGGCCCTGTGAGACAGATGTTCTTGGAACTGAAGATGGTTATGGATAGGGCCTCTGGCAGCAGCTTGAACAGACTCACAAACCTACTGGATTCTGGTCACAACTCTGGAAAGGACCAGAGGTCCAGTACACCTTAACAGAGAAGCAATTGGCTGCTATGTACCATGCCTTCCTGGCTACATAGCCCATCACCAGAACATCTCTAACCAAGGTAATAACCACCTATCCCATCACTGGGTGAGTGTGAGACTGGAGAGTGGCGTGGTACAGACACCTACACTGGCAAAATGGTGTGCATATTTACAGCAGCATAGCACCCCCTCCACTAGCCCCTTACGTGGAGAACTCCAACTCTTACTGAGGCCAGTGACATACACCAGTGGGAAGCAGGAAGAACTTGCTTTGGAGCCATTAGTAACAGACAGTCCTATCAGGAAGGAAGAGCCCCTATCCCTGAAGATATCTGGTACACAGATGGCTCCAGTTGGGGCGGCCCCTGAAGTGGAGGGCTGTGGCTTTCCATCCTAAGACTGAGACAATATGGAGGATGCAGAAGGGAAGAGCAGTCAGTAAGCAGAGTTGTGGGCAGTATGGCTCGTGATCACCAGAAGCCCTCCCCAGTAACTGTCTGCATGGACAGCTGGGCCATCTATTGGGGCTTGACCCTGTGGCTACCAATATGGTACCATGCCAACTGGTTGGGTAGTCACCAGCCCCTTTTGGGGTCAAAAGTTGTGGTAAGAGCTATGGGCCTCTGATCAGACTAAAACAGTTACCATATACTATGTGACCAGCCATTTGCCTTTGGCATCCTCAGGGAATGATGAAGCACACACGCTGGCCCAGGTGCATTAGCTAGAAGAAAAGACTGCCTCTGATGTGGTCCAATGGTTACATCAGAGTTTGTTGCACACAGGGCAAAAGACAGTGTGAGCTGTAGGCCACTGGTGGGGCTTGCCTTTGACCTTTGAAGAAGTCAGCAGAGCCGACGGGAGTGCCTTGTGTGCTCTAAGGGGGACTTACACGGAGTCCTGCAGCAACATGGACAATAGTAAAGGGGCCGATACCCCTTGTCAGGTGGCAGATAGACTATGTTGGGCCTCTGCCCATATCAGGAAGGTATCAGTATGCCATGACTTGTGTGGACACAGCTACTGAACCATTGGTTGCTTTTCAGGCACATCGTGCAGATCAGCAAATGACCAAAAGGGGCCCAGAGCATGTCTCTGCAGCTTATGGTTGACCACAGGTGACTGAGAGCAATCAAGGCACACACTTTACTAGATACGCATTATAAGAATGGGTGCAACAGTTAGGGATAATGTGGAAGTTTCATGTACCATATAAATCTACCAGAGCAGGCATGATAGAGAGGTACAATCTGGCCTTAAGTCAGACACCAGTCTACAAGGCTGGTCAGTCCACTTGTGGACAGTGCTGTGGCATTTGAATGAGAAGCCCCGTTAAGGGGGCATTGAGCCCTGTGGACATGCTAACACACATTGCTACCTCTCCTATACAACTGAACGTGCAAACCAAGAAGGAATTATTGAAGTGGGATTTGGCCAGCAGAACATCCTGCTGCCAGCACCAACCACACTCAACCCCGGGGACTCTGTTGAGTGGACGTGGCCCTGGACATTTCAGCACAAAGACCAGTGATGGCTGGCCCTTCTGGAGCCTTGAGGACAAGGCCTGGAAGCTGGCCTCCTGTGTGTTCCTGGAGTAACAGCAGAGTGGCCCCCAAAGATCACATAGCATAACCAAAATGACTGGAAGGTAAGAACATTTTACGGAGGAGTTCTGTTTTGTCCTTATGGCCAATGCATGTGCCTCCCATAGCCCTACATATTGACCCATCCATAACCCCCACAGGGAGAGAGGTGAAAGTTGGTATGCTAGACCAGGATGGGACCCCATTCCTGCCACTGTCCTATCACAGGACCACTCTCTTGCATACATCCTATCCTGATGGACCAGATCTGCCTATGTTGGTGACATTAAAACATGTCTCTTATTGACCTTAAGGTTATTTTCTTCTATGGTCTTTGTGGATTGGACATGCCTCCTAGCCACAGCTGTTGCTTCCTGAGTATGCCCAGAGCCCCCTGCTGGTTCAGCTACTGGCCTCCTGTGGAATGGGGGAGCTATGGACTTAATTAAGTAGGACTTTGAACCCAGCTGGATCACATTATCAATGGATGTTTCAGAGCCCCCCAGTCAAGCCGGGGCAAGGGGTGGAGAGAAAATGGGCCATTCTCTCCTCCCCTCCATCATGGTACAAAATTGGTCTGGCGCTTGCCAGTCACCAAGGACCCGCCCATGAAGTTCCTCCCAGAAAGGGTGGGCAGGGAAAGACAGCAGGCACCACGGCCAGAGGGAATGGACAGACGGGAGCCTAGCCAGCAACTGTAAGAAATAAAAGCCTTTCTCCCAACCTGTCCTTTACCTTCATCTACTTTAGTTCAGCAGATTCACAGGGGACTTACCCCAGACTGGGAATAACCTTCCCCCACCCCCACCCAGAGCTACACCTTCCTTTGACTATTTCTCCCTAGATGCCATCCTCTAACTCCTTACTTTCACTGAAATACTTGTCTATACCTTATCTGTGCCATCTCTACCATAACACCAAAGTTCCTTTCCAAACCTGATCCTCGCTCACTGGATTACATAATTTCACAGCTCCACACCATTGCATTTGCTGTTGTTTTGCCTGGAAAGCCCTTCAGTCTGTCTGGCCCAGACTCAAGCTTCATCTTTCTACCTCTCCCCTGACTCCACCCTACTCATCTGTGCTCCTACAGCAATTTACACACACCTCTATTAATGGCTCTTAATATACTATATTGTTACCATTTTATGTCTAGCTCTCTTAAAAATCTTGAAGGCTATACCTAGATCTCCACTACAAAAATTTTTAAACGTATATACAAAATACAACAGTATCACAAGTAAATACAATAGTACCATGAACCTCCCAGCTATAGCAATTAACTCAGACCAATTCTACGTCAACTGTACTCTCTATTCACTTCTCCCACCCACCACCCACCAATTATTTTGAACCAAATTCCAGGCTTCACATCATTTCATCTGTAAGTAGTATACCTTTTAAATGTTTCTCTGAAAGATAAAGCTCTTTACAAACATAACCACATTACTACCATTGTCACATTTAAATCTTTTAAATAATAATTCCATATCATGACACATCCAGTTGGTATTTACATTTCATCAATTGTCTTAGAAACTTTAATTTTTCATTATTATTTAATCAAGGTCTAAAGGAAGTCTATCATTATGACTGGTTAATATGTCTCCTAAATCTTTTAATCTCTAGATTTCCCCTCCATTTTTTTCCTACAATTTATTTTTTAAGAAACCAGGCCATTTGTCCTACAGAGTTTCACACCACCAGAATTATGCTCATTGCATACCTGTATTTTCCATTAAATAGTGGTTAGACCTAGAGGCCTATCATATTCAAGTTTGGTTCTTTTGGAAAGACTATTAATAGACTATTAATGGATATTCCCATCAGGAGATAAATTATGTCTGGTAGTCTTTCTTTTTGAGACATTAATAGCCCCTGATCATCAGTCTAGACTATAGAGCCACTGATTTATTAGAACCTGCAAAATTGTGATATGCTAATTCTATCACCCCTTCTTCATCTATTAGCTGAGATAAAATACCTTTTATAAAAGAGAAACTTCCTCTGATCGAATATTTAGTTACCTTGAGGAAAACATGATGTTTCATTCTTTCTCTTTATTTGTGGTTCTTAAAAGAATACATCAATTCCCTACCATCCTTCCAAAATAACAGGTTTCCTTTTTCTGTATCATTATTGTGAACTCGTGGATTTAAAGATTTCAGTCCACTAACATATTATCCTTATTGATAACTGAAATGTCTCATTGGTCAAGGGGAGCCTCTTGTCTCCCTAGTCCTAATCTTTGATAGCCTTTTCAGTGTGACAAAGAATTCCAGGCTCATCTTGTATATTTTCTGCTTCCAATTTGGAATTAAATTCATGTCTTCAAAGAGGACCTAATTATTAATTATTCTTTAGCCTAACTTATATGTTCTTTAAATGTTTTCCAAACTAAATAAGGCAAATTCTGATCAAGGTCCAATTCCTGAACTAATGATTTTAAATTTGAAAAATGTGTTTCATGCACGACAAATATACACGATCATTATTCCACTCTTATTAAAAGGAATAATTAAACTCCTTAACTACTCATCATTTAAGTTCTTGAATTCATTATGTACTAAAAGATGTATCAAAGCAACTCAACCGTTCTGCTTTGGTATTATAATAATAAAACTTTGCAGTTCAAATCAGCATGATGACATGGACAAAACTGCTGCTGGGCTGAATTCCAAAAGCATAAAGAGAGGGCTTCTTTACTGTGATCTTCCTTCACAAGAAATACAATTCAAGGATAACTCTAGGAAACTGTCTGAATAAAGCTTTAATTGAGGTAAGCACTTTTAATTAAAGGTTGGCATCTTTAATAAAAACGAGTGAACAGTGCTTGATTATCATGAGTTTAAGTTAAACATTAACAATCTGTGATCTTAACTATTCATACTACCCAAAAGTCACTATTATAATAACACTGACATCTTTTCAAACACACCCAAATCCCTGAGTGGAAAACACAAAACCCTCAACCTCAAAAATCACAACTAAAACAAAAATCACATTTAATCCTTTATGTTTTCTAAGAATTTCCAAAAATCTATTCTTAGTGGGAACCAAAATAAGTTTTTCAAAGATATTTTTCAGTTGCTATATTTGTACTTTAAATTTTTTAGAAATACCAATACTTATTCAGGGTAATGCAACATTAGCACTTAGATGCTGCAGAACATATTTGGCTGCTGATTTATAAAATTCATTGCCCCATTTTAAGAGTAGCTAGAGAAAAGGCAGCAAAAATAACCACTTTCACCCAGGTGAGAGATTAACAATCAAGAATTTAGCTACACGTGTTAAGCATGGGTACAATCTAAAGTGGAACCCCCTTCTAGAATGTCTGCTTGTAATACTTGTTTTCAGTACTTCTACAAGTTCTGGAATTTACAGTCTGTTAATTTTAATTACTCAATTTTTCTAATCTGAACTCACTGTACATATAATTGTATACACAACTGCAAATATAATTAACTAGATCTGAAATGGCATTTACAGTCATTTAATTATCACTTACAGAAATCTGAAGCCTCAGTTTAGTAATTAAAATTAATGTAACAAAAATAGTCCTATTTTATGATAAAAGATGCAGCTATCTTCAGATTCTTTACCCATGATTTATCATCATGAGCTACATTTATTTATATGTGTATAAACGTACCTCCATTGAGTGAACTCCAAACTCTCTGGCGTATTTATAACCATGGTACTATTCAAAATATTTTAAATTACTTTTTTCGCATATGATAATAATTCAGCATGTTAAGCTAATATGACATATTTCACATAATATAAAACATTTACATACCTCAGTCTATTATTAAAGTGTCTCAGATAAGCAAGCTTAAACAAACACAAAAATATTTATGGACATATTTTAAAATATTTGCTCAAATCAAAATTGTGCAGAGCAAATTGGAACCATTTCCATGATAATTACATGAATTAAGATTCAAATTAAGTAACCATAAGGGGGACAAGAGAGGAGAAAAAAGAAAGCAAGATATACCTCTCACCTTACATCAGCATAAATTATAGGTTATAGGTGGACCAAGGACTTAAATGTTAAAAAATAAAACTTAAATGTTAAAAAATAAAACAAATTAAAAAACTAGAAGAAATTCAGGAGTTTTATTGCACACTGCAAAGGTCAAGATACAATGTAAACCTATCACAAAAGGTTGTATAAATTCAGTTGTATAAAAATAACCACTTTCTGCACAGCAAAAGCCACCATGAAGTCGTAAGACAAGAAACCAATTAAAAAGATATATTATTCTTATTCAGAGGCTAGTTTCCCTGACATAAAGTAAATTCAAATGAAAAGGAAAAAAGTCAACAACCCAAAAGAAAAAAGGGAAGGATAAACTGTTCACAGAAAAAAACATGTAAGGGGTTCTTAAAAATATGAAAAGATGCTCAACTTCACTCATAATAAGAAAAATACAAATTTAAACTCCCCTGAGATACCATATTTACCTATCAAGATAGCAAAGATCAAACTATCTGAACAGACTTTAAATAAAAGCATGGAAAAATAATTTTTCATACATTGGGTACATGATGCATAGATGGAAATTTAACATTCTTTAAAATTAGGAATGCACGTATCCTTTAACCAAGGAATTCCACTTTCAGGAATTGATTCTACAAGTGTACACACACACACACACACACACACACACATTTGAAATATACATATATATGCTTAATCGTCACAGCACGGTACATTACAGCAAAGATTGGAAAGGGGATGTTCTGAATGGACATTTATATTTACAGTTGAAGAAAAAGATGTGGAACAGCAAGTACAGTGTGCTACCACTTCTATAAAAATGAATATTTATATTAATATTTGCTTGTATATGCTAAACTGTCTGGAGGAACTAGCAAGCACTGATAACACCAGTGGCCTCTAAGGAGGGTGGGGTAGGGTAGCTGAAGGACATGGGTAGGAGAGGGCCCTTTGCTATAAATATTTTTGTTCCTTTCAAATATTAAGCCATGTGCTATGTTATCTATTCAAAAGCAAATAAAGAAAATTTTAAATATTTTTAAAGGCAAGAAGAAAAAAAAAAGATGCTCAATCATAACAGTGTGTACACATATGACCAAATCTGACACTAGGGATTATGGTTTATAGGTTGAAAAGCAGAAGGAAGCTATCTTTCCTGTACATTAATTTTATTCTACCAATGCTGGGTTTTATTAGTCATGACACTCATTTACTTCATTTTAATATTTTACAGAATTCGTTCTTATCCTTAACTTAGACGTTCACTTTTCTAAGCCTATTAGGTTCTTTTTTTTAATACCATGTATTTCTCTTTATTTTTTGCTATTATTTTAAGAAAAACAGAATGCCGTTTAGTGAGTGCTAAAGGCTTAAGGTCAGAGATGCACTTCATGTTCCAAATGTATTAAATGAAAACTGGCATACTGATAATACCGATAACAATTAAATACTCTGCATTTCTAAAAAGAAAAACAGGATAAAACTAAAATTATAAACCTCCAAGTGGGATGTGAATCCTTAACACAAGCCAAAGGAAACGGGAAAATACAGCGAATAAACCTAGAAAAGTATATCCTTTTAAAGCTAAAAACACAACCTGCACTACAAAAAGCTGAATCTTTAATTCAGCTATGTCTTCAGATATCACTTATCACTAAATGACATTTCTGCTGATTATTTTTAAAAGTAATGCAAAATCAAGTAACCTGTCCTATGTGCTTATAAAACAACTTCATCCTTACTAAACAACATCAAATCATCAAATTCACAGCAACTGAAGCTGTTTTTTAATTGGGAATTAGAGCGTAGTTCCACAATTACCTTTTAAGTCCAACAAAATTATGCTAGACATAATCAGGTGGAAAGCCACAGTTCTGAATGAACTCAAAAGCAAAAACAGATTCATTAGTATTGTCATAAAACACGTACAACCATTTGGTAAAATTTGTGCAAAATTATAAAGGTCCGTTTTAATTACTCCAAATGGGCAACTGGACAGTTCGAGCATTACATCTAAGTTTGACTCTTCAAGACTTTTTAAGTAACGTTTCCTTTATAATATGGAATTTTGATGATACTGTCATTCTTCCAACTTGCTAAATTATCTAAATCCCAACGTCTGTAGTCAGACTGTTCCTCGAGGTTCTGTTCTCCTGCCAACTAGACAGGCCCTGAGCGTTAAGCTCACAGCGAGTGAGACCAGGCTGCAGATCAACACCATGCTTGTGCCTCACAGATGAGACTTCCACAGCCCCACACGACAGTCCCCTTCCCAACTTCACCACCAATTCCGGGGTCACCACCCGTCTGGAGCTTTGTCTCTACAACTACGCCGGATTTCATCTACCTCATTCAGAAACGAAAACTTTCCCAGTGGCTTGGCGACGTCCACCCAGCCTCCGGGTGCCGGACCCACGGAAGGTCCGGAGTCCAGGCGGGGTGGCGCCGGGTCCACTGCCCCGTCCACCCAGATTGCGGGGCGCGAATGCCCCGCCCGGCCCACAGCCCCAGGGTTGCCCCCGGAGCCAGGCCCGAGGGAGCCGGGGTGGGGAGCGGGGAGCCAGCCCCCAGGGAAGGGAGGGATGGGGGTCTCCGCGGAAGGGCCTGGCGAGGGGGTTAAAAGCCAGAAACCCCGGACGGAGGAGGCGGCGGCTGAACCCTGAGGCGCCGGGGTTTCTCCCGGGGGCTCGGACGCCTGAGGGTGAGGGGCGGAGCAGGGGCCAGTCGAGGCCTGGGCGAGGCGCCGGGGCAGCGGCGGGCAGGGTCCCCAGGGTCTCCGGGCCGACGCGGAGCCCCGGCCTGAGGTAGGAGGAGGCTCCGGGTCGGCCGAGGGAGAGCAGGGGCGGCTCGCGGGAGGTGCGCGGGACGCCCCCGGGCCATGGCACTCACCGCGCTGGCGGCAGCCGCGGAGCCGGACAGCGCGGGGACGGGCGCGTCCTGCCTCCTCAGGCGGGACTTGAGGCTCTTCATGACCAGGCTCCGCAGTCCCGCTCCGGCCGGGCGCGGGGCGCCAGACCCGCGCGAACCTTTAAAGTGTGCGAGCGGCGGGCGCCGGAGGGGGTGGAGGAGGCGGCGCAAGCGCCCCGGGCTCCACCTGCCACCTGAGGGATCCGGGGGGACCCCGGGCCTGCCGCTGGGCTCTCCTGCCGCGAGGCTCTCCTCCCGCAGCCAATCCGCCGGCGGCCCTGGCGGCGGTGGGGCCGACCCAGGCCAATCGGAATCCGGGAAGGGGGAGGGACTTCCCTTTCAAACTTAATAACACCCTTCCTTTTCCCAGCGAAAGGAAAAATTTGGACTTCATCTGAGCAGCGGCTACGCGGATGGCAGCGAGAGCCAGGCTCCAGCCACGGGCGCCCGCCTGCCTGAGTGGTGGAGCCTCAGGTCTGGAAAGAGTATGGGAACCAGCACATGTCAGCCCTTATCTTCCCGGACTCGTCTCCTCTTCTCCCAAGTAGTTCCCTGACTTCCCTCTGCTTCCAGAAAGCACTCCTGGTGACCTGCACGTACGCTGGCTTTTTAGAGCAACTTCTTTGCGTCTGCCGATGTTTTCCTACACAAATCCCAGTACCTGGAAACCACTACACGCATCAAAAACGGCAGAAACAAACAACAGCCTCTTAGAAATAACGGTGCTGTTTGTACAGAAGAGCATACCGTGAAGAACAGACTTTGAACATAGTAAATCAAAGCACATATTAAGTGCTCGATAATTATTTGCTGAGTGAAGAACCCACTGCTTTGGAGCGAAAGAGATGGAATGGGGAGAGTAAGCTTGCCATCAGTAAAAAATAGTGACAAAGACAGTGGTAAAAAAGAATACACCCCAAGCCCTTTCTTTGTGCTGTGCCAGAGACAAAAGAAGAAATAAGGTCTAGTTCTTTCTATATGGTCACCTTCTGTTAAACGTTTTTGCTTTTGTACTTGATATGGATGTAGTATTTCAATGTAATTTACTTAATTTATACCCCCCCCCCCAAAAAAGAAATCTATTCTCTACCAAAACTTTGCTCTTGCGATGGGAATCCAGACTTTCAGTAATACTGCTTCACCTAAAAATTTATAAATTAATTCAGGTAGTAATGTATTTCTTGGTTCTCGGCTGTAATAGCCACCCCCCGCCTCTCCACCCGCCAATTGTTTCTTAACTTTTATGTTAGATGCGTTTAACAGCAGTCTGTACATACATACATTTCATTGTTTACTTATCACAACTCTGAAATAGATAATCCAAGCCATTCATTCATTCAATCTATACATGTTTTAAAGGAGTACTAGCCACTGCTAGTTACCAGAGGAACAATGATAAACACTGTATGTTCCCTTGCCTTCAAGAAGCTTACCATCTAGTGAATGAGGTAAACAAGAAAACAGTAATACCACTAGAATACACAGAATTTGCTTCAGTTGCTAGGAGACCACATAGTCAGCCAACTACTTCAGTCTAAGGGGTTCAGAGAAGACCTGCTGGGAGGAGTGAAGTCTAATTTGATACTTTTCCTTACCAAAAAAAAAAATGACCCAAATAGCCAAAGTGATATAAGAAGTTGTCAAAGAAAAAATATCATGGCCTTTAAAAAAAAATTGTTTCCTGTAGATATACATTACAGGTGGAAAATGTAGGATAAAATTAATTCATCCCACCCAGAAATCTGGATTAATATCATTTAAAGGAAAGACAAAAAAACAGGTAGGTGTGCAACACCCAATAATTTGCTGTTAACATGATATCTTCAAAAGTCTTCCTCAGCAGTATTTCCCAGCAAAATGTTTATTCTAGCATGCACCCATTTGAAAAGACAAACAGTTCATATTTCTGACTAACAAAAGATTCTTTTTATCTGAAAGGTCAGTTGCTTTCTTTGGAGTTTCCTTAGAGTTACCCAGGGTTTTATTCTAATACTGTAAGAAAGTTTCCAGAATTCTCTTGAACACACAACATTCAAAGATTATATTAACCCTTAACAAAAAAGTAATCAACTACCTGAGAAAATTATTAAATTTTCTCTTGATTAATTCTGTGGAAGGCAATTTTCTTTGACTTCTCCTTCCTCAAGACCCACAGCCATTCAGTTTCTGTTTGCTCTTTATGTGAATTGTTAGTTGCTCTCCATCCTCTCCTACCCTGGCAGAATAAATATCTCATACCTTGATATTATAGCTTTCCAACCAGTCATCTGACCTCCAATCTCACCTTCTATCACTAGTAAATTATCAACCATCATCAAAAGTCTTACAAAATATTCTTCCCTTGCTCCAAAACCTTCAGAAGCTAATGAATAAAATTTAATTCCTTTACTTGGTATTTAAGGCTCTCCAACAAGGACCCAACTCTGTTCCCCAGCAGGAACTCTAAGCAAATTACTCTTCAGCCCATTCCCTCCTGACTTCCATTTTCCATGTCTTTACACATGGTGATTCCCTCCTCCCGTAATTTCCTGACTACATTCATCTGATAAAATCCTATAACCCCCAAGAAGGACTGGAAGAAGGCACAAGGGGCTTCTGGAGTACTGTACTATTCTATCTGGCTATATAGCTAGTGTGTTCAGTTTGTGAAATTTCAGTTAGCCCCTAGTCTTTGCAATATGTACACTTAAATGTGTGTTATACTTAAGTAAAAAGTTTCATACATCCATTCCAAGTGCCCTCCTCTCTAATAGAAGCTGCTCTGGTCACTCATCTGAAAGTGATTTATCACTCCATCCTCCAAATTGTTCAATTGTACCTCTCAGATGATACTAACACATATGTTATAAACAAGCATTGTTTCACTACTACTAGACTTCAAACTCCTTAAAACCAGGAGTAACTGATATATTTGAATTCCCTAGAATGCTTAGCATGTCTTAGGTGCTCAGTAAATATTTTTTAATAGATTGATGCCTTCTTTTTGGTTATTAGAGTGAATTATGATTGTTTGTTCTGTATATATTCATGTAATACAGAATTGGTACTTTCCCTGTTGTGAATACTGGGTGTTTCTTGTAGCATTCAAGTTCTCATAGCCCTGGTAACTGGCCTCTATTCGTTTGTTACTGGGTAAAGCAAAGGAAACAGACAGAACCACAAGTACAGCTTGCATAAGTTTCCAAAAATGTTGGGCACGTTATTTTTATGAGCTGTCTGCATGATGTCCCCATGGTGTCTGTGTACAGTGGCCTTTATGGATTTTTCCAGGCTAGAAACCTGATAGCTGATGTCTGCTTATTCCCATTTGAGAGCAGCTAAGTAAACAGCACTGGTTTGGGTATGCACTAAGGCTTTTTTATACTGATCTGGAAGCCCCCAACATGAAGTAAAGTTGCTATTATTAGCATTTAGCCAGACAGGTTTTATTTTGTTAACTATTATCACTGTTATTTATTTTTATCTTCCCTTCAGAGCAAAAGGCACTTAACAAACCTATATGGAATTTTATTTGTTACCATACTGAATCTATATCATCTGGTTTTGTTTGTTTTGCTTCTGTTTTACGATATATGATACCAGGAAGGGAAATGCATTAAAAATTATTTTAATAGTTTGTACATGCACAGTGTAAAGAAATCTCAAAAAATACAAAATGTAAGTCTCCTTATCACCTCTATCCCTAGGCCCCTGCTGTCAAGGAACTTGTGTTCTGTCCTGGGGAATTAAGATAACATATACAACTGCTTACCAACCTGTATAGTAGAATCGCAGATGTGGGTGATACTCAAGGAAGGAAAAGATCGTCAGTAAGTGTGCATAACCAAAGGGTACTGAAGTTGGGTGGAGCTTCAGTGAGTGCACAGAGGTGAAAAGGAACACCAGAGAGACAGAGGTTCCCTCAGGGACCCACCAGAGCAGAGAGGAGAGCACAGCTGCGAGGTGCTCACTGATAATGTTGGCATGATAATGGCAACAAGATGACAAAGACAATTCCTTAGAGGAAGAAGAATAATAAATTGACAGACAAAATCAAAAAGTTATACATCAAATAATCCCTTTTCAAAAAGGAAGATTTCCTTCCAGGCAAACTTCCATTATGAATTCCAAGTCCAGTGACTTCCTTCTTCGTTTTCAGGGCTTCCTGATGCTCTTCATAGCCCCAGGGAATCTGGGCGACAAAGCCAGTCAATAGTTCCATGGAGGGGCCCAGAACTCAATCGTTCTCTCCCAGCTCAGATGCCAAGGCAAGAGAGCTGACAGAGCCACAGGTGGCCACTGCGGTTGCAAGGAAGGGCCGTCCCACCCACAATTCATACAGCAGCCCCAGGAATGAGAACCCTGAGGCAGTTCTCACACCCTCGTCTCTTGCCACATTCAAAAGTAAAATACATTGCATATGAGAGCTTTTAAAAATAAATAGGTCATCTCTGGCACTCATTTTGAAACCACCTCCATTTCTAGTAGCCTCTCCATTGATGCCATCCTGGAACACTAGAGTGAGAATGAGAGAAGCAGGAAGAGCAGGTAGCTTCTGCTCTGTACAACCAGACACTTGTGCAATGTTCCTTAGTTATTCAACACCAAAACTTCTAGGAATGCCAATTCCCTCTTATAGAAACTTCTTTAATCTATGGAAGCAACCTAAGTGTCCATCAGTAAATGAATGGATAAAGAAGATGTACATATACACAATAGAATACTATTCATAAGAAAGAAACAAATCCTACCATTTGCAACAACATGGATGGAGCTGGAGGATATTATGCTTAATGAAATACGACAGGTGGAGAAAGACAAGTGCCAAATGATTTCCCTCATTTGTGGAGTATAACAACTAAGCAAAACTGAAGGAACAAAATAGCAGCAGACTCAGAGACTCCAAGAAGGGACTAGTGGTCACCAAAGGGGAGGGGTGTGGGAGGGCGGGTGGGGAGGGTGGGAGAAGGGGATTGAAGGGTATTATGTTTAGTACACATGGTGTGGGGGATCATGGGGAAAACAGTGTAGCATAGAGAAGGCAAATAGTGAATCTGTGGCATCTTACTACACTGATGGACAGTGACTGCATTGGGGTATGGGTGGAACTTGATAATATGGGTAAATGTAGTCACCACATTGTTTTTTCATGTGAAACCTTCATAAGAGTGTATATCAGTAATACCTTAATAAAAAAAAGAATTAAAAAAAAAGAAACTTCTGTAATCACTTCCACTGAGGGTTGCTTTCACTCTGCTATAGCCGTCTTAAGTCTGTCGTTTTCTCCTGAAGGAGGCTTCTTTCCACCTCTCTCTCTGTCCTCCTTGGCATATACAGACTATTATTCACCTATGGCACAAGTGCCATTAGGTTCAATCCTGAAAGAGGGAGCAAAAGAGCAGGGAGGAGCTTGGTCAGCGACAAAACTAGACTTCCCTGGCACAGCTGAGCTTACACCTAAAAGCAACTGAGATACCCACAATGATTTCTTTGAATTCAGGCTTAATGTCAAGAAAACCCAGTTTGTTTCATTTGAAAATTTGAAAATTAGCTTTTGTTATCAAGTCTTGATTATACAAAGCTGCAGAAACACCATTGGCTTCATTTTAATGAGAAGATTAATGGCTCTGGGAGTGCATGGTTCAAAGGCAGAAGCTCTTCATTGCCTTTCAAAACAGGCTACTCATCCTGGAGCCCAGATAAAATGCAAGGAATTTGATTCAGGGATCAGTAACCAACTGACACCATGGTAAACTTTCCTGGGCCCTGGAGTTTTATCTTGGCCAGGAAACCAGGGATATGCACAATGAGCCAGAAGACTTTCAAGACTTCAGCACTGTTGAGTAAGTTAAATAGAAAGAAGTTTCTTACTCTTGAATTGAAAATATGGCAGTTAGAGACTGTAAATTTTACTTGTCCTCCTTATAATTTTTCCCTTCTGGATATCCAGGGAGCTTTTAGAGTTCTGGGAAGGTATTAGCGAATATTCTTGATTGAATAATTAAATGACTCATAAATTATGTGACTGGTATACCACAAGTAACTTTATGACAGTCTTTGTTACTCATCCTAAGGAAAGAATATTGCAGATAGAATAAATCAAGGCAAATCTCATTTTCAAATGTACTTGGTAAATGACCCAAACTTTATGATGAATGCTTAACAATGACCTCACAGTCACTTAAATTAAAATTACTAGTAACTGTAGTGGTTTAAGTTATGCCATATGAAAGAAAGGTCCTGGGCCATATACTGGATATATAGATGTTTGAATTTTGTTTTTGTAAATATGGTTTATTATATATTTTATTTTACATTATATAATTTTGTATATTATATAATTTTTAAATGTACTATTTGAAATTATTTCATAAAATATCTTTTACAAGTTAATACATATCCATGTAAGTCATGATTTTTATATAAAACTTGAGCCCATGTAAGTGTGAGTAAAATGTGTATTGTAAAAAGTGAATCTTAAAAATTAACTCCTTGCATGATATCATACAGGATTTATGTATGTATGTACACGTGTATGTTTGGGTTTAATTACTAAAAGACTTTTGCTTCCTGGACAAGAACAGTTTGTGAAGAAATTTTCCTGCATATCCTTTCTTCAGAAATTTTTCTTGCACCAATGTTTGTATTATCACTAAAAATTACAATATAATTTTGTATCAAATTGCTAAGTAATACTTAAATACAATATTTATTTGAGAGAGAATTGTAAACTAAGGTACAACTCTTGGATACAGTGGCATCATTCCACTTTGCCTATAAGCCGTCAGGCTATTTTAAAAGCATACTTTAACTATTCAAAGAGATTTGTTCACAATTATGCCCTCATGGCTAAGCCATATATATTTTTTTATATCATCTATATCCATTTAGTACAAGTATCAAAGATATTTAATAATAAAGGATCCATGTATGCTTTTCCTATTGCTGTTTTATGAATACTATTGCCAAAAGCAAAATGTATAAAATAACTAATAAACTTAAAAAGCAACACATGTTGGACTTCAAAAGAGTTACATTTTAATTTTGCCATGCTAAAGGAGAAGCATGTATGTATTATGCACCATAAACTTCAAAACCATCCCTAAACCTAAACAACAATTAAAAACAACTCTTTTGAACCTTGGAGGGGTGTAGTCCATGAATTTGCCTAAGATCAAGGCATAGCATTTTAAAGTTAAACTAAAAGGCATATTTCTTCCACTACTGAGATATGGAGTTCTGAGAGAATAGCATATTCTCAAGATCCATCAACTTTTTGGCTCATAACTCTAAACTGACACTCATCAAGGTAACAAATGCAAATAAGCCTAAAACCCCAACACCCGAAGGGTTGGGCTTTTATTAGGCAAAATAAACCCTAATTAAAGTAACCTTGGGGAATTCCCAAATATGAATCACAGCAAAACACCCCACAACAATAAATGCTGCTGAGACAACCACATAAACACTTAGAGCCAGCAAACTCCCATTCAATGTCATATTATACAAGATATTATTCAGCCCAGGAAGGAATGATAACAATTTAAATCACACACTTCACTCCAAAAAGAAACTGAGGTTGGTGATAACAAATTTCACTACCCTACTTCCTATAGCTAAAATAAAGGAAACCAGAGGAAGGGGATTATATGTCTACTAATGGAACAATATGTACTGCTGTCCTTGAGTTTGAATGTCGGCTTTCAGTTTCCTAATAGCCAGGGCAGAATGGAAACTGTCAGGGACAGCTTTAACACTGGAAAAGGAAAAGGCATGGCAAGTTGTCAATAGAGGTAAAGTTTTCTAAAATAAATTTCTGCTGCATTCTAAAATAAATTTCTCACATGGGTGTGGCTTTACATATGGAACGGTGAGCAGCATAATAGACAGTATCCTTGACTACACTGTCAGAGTGTTTAGAAATACCTCTGTTCAGAACATTCATTCATTCACACGTGCGTTGTTGTTCACAAACCATGTGTGATACAGCGCTGGGGAAACAGAAGGGAACACGACCAGCAGAGGACCTGCTCTTAAGGAGCTTAATTCTAGCAAGAGTGGTGGGAGGGAGTAACCAAATAAGAAAGAGGCACAGGTAAACTCAGATAGTGGAGATGAGGAAAATAATAAAACAAGTAATTGCTAGAGAACAAGGGAGGAGGGGGCTACTGTAAATTGGGTGGTCAAGGAAGGTCTTTCTGGAGAAGGGACTTTGAACTAAGGTCTGAATGACAGAAGAAGACTGCCAAGTTTAATGTGGAGGCAGAATACACCCCAGGAAGAGGAAGAGCAAATGCAAAGGCCCTAAGGGGAGGTCAGCTTGGCATACTGCAAGGGCACATCCAAGACCTGTGTTGCTGGGGCATAGTGGGAAAGAATACAAGCAAGATGATTTGGGGGAGGCAGGCTGGGACCAATCCAAGGGGGGGCCTTACAGAACAAAGTAAGGATTTGGGACTGTTTTTAATAGAATGTAATTCAAGTTTTCTAATAGAAAACTAAGCAGAAAATGATGAGATCTCATTTATATAATAAAAAGATCTTTCTACTTCTAGGGAAAGAGCTGGTTTCAGATGGCCAAGAAGGAAAGCAGGAAGGCATGAAAAGGGCTGAGATCATCTAGAAATAGAGCTGACTTGCTGGTTGATTGGATATGGAGAGTGAGACATTAAGTAACTGAGTGAATGGTGGTGCCATTTACTGAAGGCATGGGAGCTATTTTGAAGGGAGAGTCAGGAGTCCTGTTTTGGTCATGCTGGTCTGAGCTGCCCATTGAGAATCCTAGGAGAGGCGTATGGGGCAGACCACCTAAATAACAAGAGTGAAGCTCACTGGAGAGGTGGAGCTATAGACACAGATTTGGGAATTACAGGCAAATAAATGGAACTTAAAGCCATGGAAGCAGATAAGATCTATTATGGAAAAGAGGGCCGAGGGTCAAGATGTGGGTACTGCAACATTTATAAAACAAGCAGAGGCAAAAGCCCTGACTGAGGAGATGAGAGGGAATGGCTAGAGAGCAGGCAGAAAGGCAGTGTGTTGACCCAGCATCCAAGAGAAGGTGTTTTTCAAAGGCCAGCCCTGCCAAACACTGCTGAAAGATGGAGAAGCATGAAGATGGACGGGTGACCACTGAGTTTGGCATCATGGATGCTACTAATAGTCTTTACAAAACTGACTGTATCCACCAGTTTTGGGGGGAGAGGCTAGCTAAACAAGGTTCAAGAGAGAATGGAAGGTAATGGTGTAGACACTATGACCTATGTGGTGTGAAAGGGAGTTGAGAGATGGGGACAGTAGTTGGAGAACAACAAAAGATCAATAGAAGGTTTTTTATTTTACGGGGCTAGATACTAAAACTTGTCATTAGGCTGGGAGAAGATTGATCCAGTGGAGGGGAAGGACTAAGAAAATAGAGATGGAGGATAGCTGTAAGGGTTAAGTCCTTGAGAAAGTGAAAAGGGATGCAATCCTTTAGCCAGGAGCTTGCACACGTCATGTACAGTAACAGGAGTGAAGGCAAAACTAGAGTACAGATACAGGCTGATGTATTTAGTGGAAGGGAAAGAAGGTCTCAACTGGATTGCTTGCATTTTCTCATTAATTATGATCACCAGTCAAAAGGAAGATGGACAGTGAGGGTTTTTGGATGTTTGAGGAGAAATAAGAAGGTATGAGATAGCCAATATTTTTCAGTCTTACAACTCCAAAATATCAAATTGGTCCGCCTGATCTAAGAAATCCCCAATGTTATTCTGAAAGTATGAAGACAATTTCTCGATTGACATCTTTCTACCAGCAAAGGCATCGGCCTAGACAGAGACCCCCAATATCTAAACCACCAAGAAGCAAAACTTGGTTAATCTATGTTCCTAAGGTACACAGAGGTTGGTAACAATATTTGTTCAACAAAGCACCACATCTCATCATTTTGTTTATGTGTACCCCAGACACAAAGCACTACTATTACTATAATTTCTATATAATAACTAAAATTTATTGAGATATTTTCATGTGCCAAGCATGGTGCTAAGTTCTTTACATGTGTTACTTCTTTTAATACACCCAGCAACTAAATGAGCAGTATGTATTATTATTACCCCAGTTTTATAAATGATGAAGCTGAAGCTTAAGTAGGCTAAATTGTATGAGTATTAGAGACCATGAAGTTGTCCCTGAGATGGTCAGGACAGAGAGTCAGCAATTATTGATCATGCCATGTAGTTATGAATAGAGTTGTGCAAACAGTAAACCCCAAAACCTAATACGGTATTTGTGCTTGTAAATAATTTGCCCATGGAGAAAAAAAAAACTGTAAAGCAAAAACTTAAATAAAATGAGCTCCACCTGTAAATTTTTCTCTATAGAAGGTTAAAACACTTCAGACAGAAAGTCCAAAGCTGAAAAATGGGAATTTAGCAACTCCAGCTGATAAAACAGTCTGTGGAAGAAGAAACCAGTTGTAGTCTGCTAAAACATTTAACAGCTGACTTTTCAGGAGTGGTGGAGGGATGCTCTGGTTTGTAGAAATTGCTGGTTTCCTGGGTGTAAACGCTCCCACCACGGAATTCAAGCTAACAACATGACATCAACCAGTACACAAAAACTCCTTTAGATTTATCGATCAGCCTCTGTGAGTTAGCTCCAGCATACCACTGGAAGAATCTGGTATGAATCATTCTGGTGCCCCCAAAACTTCATATTTCCTTGGATATGCCTAGTAAGGATGATTTTGAGACTCAAAATTTCAGTTGGTCTAGATTGTAGCTCCCTCTCCCACGAGCCAAGTGAATGAAATAAAAAGGGACGTCTAGCCATTATACTAATTATACTGATTCCTAATGTAGTTTTGATATTAGGATTAGGAATACATGTACTTATTTCAGTTCTTTCAGTCTTTGCATTTTGTTTGTATTTGTATTTTCTTTTTTCTAAAATATCGAATAGTTTAAGTGAATAAGATATAATCACATATAGAGAT
The DNA here is from genome assembly GCA_032199065.1 of Smutsia gigantea. Taxonomy (NCBI): domain Eukaryota; kingdom Metazoa; phylum Chordata; class Mammalia; order Pholidota; family Manidae; genus Smutsia; species Smutsia gigantea. The sequence continues at coordinate 130,399 of JAVSCE010004433.1, forward strand.
TCAGAAGGGTCCCTTCCTGTGTGTCAACATGTCTAAGTAATTCTAAGTCTATGTTCTTTGGCAGTAGTTACATGACTTCCTCAAGTGCCTGACAAGTTGGTGTTGATTTATTGGATAATGTAAGTGACTGAGTTCTCCATAAGAAAACAATTCACACAGAGATTTAGCTTAATGCCATCTTAAACAAAGGATTCATTGACCTTCTAGTTTCAGGTTTAAGAATATGAATACTCACCAAAGTGGTGCATTTATAAAGTTATGGGTGATTGTTATGTGAACTTTCAGAATTATGTCTTTCCAGTTTCACGCCTGATTCATGTCAGAACAAGTATGGTTTAAGGTCCAGGGTTGAAAGAAGACTCTAAGCTGGAGTCAGGTTTTCTTTCAGACATTTTCCCTAGATTATTTTTTTAATGCCAATGTTGCTGGTATTACAGGAGCACTGCATTCTTTTGTCCACTTTAAACAAAAATCTAGTCAGTGTTATTCAAAATTGAGATTCTAGATAAAAATATCTCAAAAAAACACAAGTGAAATAATAAACAGTATCATTAAAAATGGAGTATTAAGCTACATGGAAGCTTGTGAATGAGAAAATTCATTCATTGATTCACTCATTAAATATTTACTCAGTACCTATTAAGTGGTGGTAAATACCAGTGTGACTGAACAGAATGAAAAGAGCAAGACAGGGAGGAGATGACCTGAGAGATGTAAGGTGGAGTGGAGATCTAGACCATGTGGCACCTCGTAGGGTATTTTAAGACTTCTCTGAGGGACATGGGAAACCATATCAAGGGTTTGCAGTAATCCACATGAGAGACAATGGTGACCAGATCAGGGGAAAAGCCGTAGGGACGTTATCAGATTCTGTATGTATCTTGAAGGTCGAACCAGAAACAATTCCTGCTGGATTGATGTGAAATGTGAGATAGAGTCAATTACAAATTCAAGCACCTGGAAGTTGTCATCCACTGAGATTGGGACGGCTGTGGGTGGAGCAGGTTGTGGGGAGGGTGAGGACATGAGATGTTTACTACATATCCAAGTGGAGATGACAAGTAGGAGGCTGGATATATGAATCTGGAGTCAAAGGGAGAGGTGCAGATGGAGGGAGAAACTTGGGGGTCATCAGCATATGGTTGGTATGAGACTGTATGAGGTCACCAAAGGAGGAAATACAAAGAAAAGAGGACCTAGGACTGAGCTCTGGGATGCTAACAGGCTTGAGAAGAAAGGAACCTGCAAAGGAGATAGAGAAGGGGCATTCAGTGAAGGAGGAAAACCAAAAGAATGTGAAGTCCTGGAAACCAAAGAAAGGACATGTGTCAAGGAGGAGGACATGGGCAGTTGGCAATGCTGCTAATCAGTTGTACCCAGTGAGGACTGAAAATTGTCATTGGATTTAGCAAGTAGTTGATATGGTGGTGGGTACAAAAGCCTGGCTGCCCTGGCATTAGGAAGAAATGGGAAGAGAAGAATTGGAAACTACAATGACAGACAATTCCTTCAAGGAGTTTTGGTGCAAAGGGGAGTGAGGAGATGGGGCAGCAACTGATGGAGAAAATAAGAGGAAGATAATATGTAAGATGGGGAGATTAACAGAAAGTCTCCCAGTAAATACTGTATACATAGCTCCAGGTACACACTTCTGTCTTAGCACCTTTATTATACTGTTTACCTGTCTCTCTCCCCCAATGAACTGTGAGTTTCTTGAGGACAAGGACCTTGTTTTATTCAACTTTATAGGCCTACAGGCTAAACCAGAATATTGTTCTTCTACCGCTGCTGTAACAAATTACCACAAATTGAGTGGCTTAAAACAACCCAGCTCTGTAAATTAGTACTCTAACGCAGGTCTTACTGGGCTAAAATCGAGGTGTTGACAGACTGTTTGTTTCTTTGCTTTATCCAGCTTCTGGAGGCTGCCTACATTCCTTGGCTCACTCGTATCCCCTTCCTGCATCTTCAAAGCCAACACTCCAGCATCTCCCTGACCATTCATCCATTGCCACATCTCCCTGTGACTCTGAAATCAACTAGAAAAGGTTCTTTGATTTTAAGGAGACATGTAATTAGATGGGGTCCACCCAGATTACCCAGGATAACATCTCCATTTCAAGGTCCTTAATTTAATCACAGCTGCAAAGACCGCTTTACTATGTAAAGTAACATGTTCACAGACCCTGGGAATTAAGAAGTGGACACCTTTAACTGTCTGTATTCTGCCTATCACATCCGGTGACTGACACGCAGATAAACAAACATTTGGAATACAGACCTTATGCATTTTTCCTTTTCACATTTCTCATACTGCATTCAGTATAAAGGTTTGCTTCCTGAAGAGACTACTCTCTATGACAGCAGAAACTTTTTCTTTTTTGTTCTTCGCTATATTCCCTGCGCTTAACAAAGTGCATGAAGTAGATGTGATTAATACTTGCTGAATGACTGAATGAATAAAGAAATCAGTAAACCTGTTCTTTCATGTGAGCTACAATAGGGAAAACCTCTTCTGTGGGTCCAGCTGATAACACCTGACCCTTTCAAGGAAAACAGGGCTCCCTCTCTGGGAGCAGGATCAGTTTATCTTCCTTGTTCTCTGTAACATCTACTCTAACAGGATTATGCTAATCTAATTCTATGCATATACAACTTTTTAATATAAAAATATAAGCATCCTAAAATGAACTTTTCTACTCCTTGCTTTTTCATGTGACGTCAATCTTTCTAACTGCTTATCTTATAATGCCATTAAGTAGAGATGCAGAACTTAGTAAACCTCTGTAAATGGGGCCCAAAAGAGGTAACTTGAATGTGGTAGAATTTCAGACACCTAAGGCAGAGAGAATGTGACTGGCCCTGTGTGTGGGAGGAAAATGGAGGCAGCTGTGGTGTAGGTGGGGCACCTGGAAGCCCAGATGTCTGTCCCAAGCAAATCTGGAGGAAAGCAATGTAGAGAGGGTTGCAACCACCAGAAGGCAGCCAAAGAAATTCGGAGGCCAGAAGAGGGAAGGCCAAGAAAGCAGAAGGAATGGGCCTTCTGGGCTCTTCATAACCCACCCGGCCCATCCAGGTTCATCTTCTCCTCTCCCCTCAGAGCCTCTGCCCTCACAGCAGGTGCGTCTCCTGCAGGTCTGGCTCCAGCCCTTCAGCATGCACATTCCTCTACCTTTGCTCACATCCTCCTGCTTCCCAGGAAGCATTGAAGCCATCGAGCACACCCTCCTTCCTGAGTTCTCACTTGCCCAGGTTTCTAGGTCACCTCCCCCTACTGTATTAGTGCTACCGCTCTGAACTTCCTTCCATCAGTCTCTGGATGCCCTTTTGTATTAGTTTCCTGGAGCTGCTTTAACAAGTACCACAGGCCTTGTGGCTGAAAACAACAGAAATGTCACACAGTTCTGGAAGCTAGAAGTTCAAAGTCAAGGGGTCAGCAGGGCCAAGCTCCCTCTGAAACCTGTAGAGGAGAGCACTCCTTTGCCTCTTCTAACTTCTACTGTTTGCTGGCAATTCTTGGCTTGCAGACGCATCACTCCAGTCTCTGCATCCCTCATCACCTGGCCGTCTGCCTGAGTGTCTCTACATTGTCTTTTTTTCTGAGCAACTTCCCCTCTTTTCATAAGGACAACAGACATATTGAATAGAGGGCCCAGCCTACTCTAATTTGACCTTATCTTTAACCAACTACATCTACAATGACCCTGTTTCCAAACAAGGTCACATTCATAAACACCAGTGACAACTTGAACACATTTTTTAGGGGGACACATTTTAACTCATCACATCCTTCTATAAAAAAAAAGTGGTCTATAGAGAACCCCTTAAGAGTGTACAAGATAATCCTTTGAAGAAAGGGAAGACGAGATTAAAATTTCTATTTCTACTTAATTTTTCTCTACAAAAAAATTAATTAAGCCTCACTAAGATTTAATATGTGGACTGATGCTGGTGACTGCCCTTGTATTCTGTTTGTCGGAGACCCATGTGTGCACAGCAAGTGCTGAATCCTGAGGGAATAGGAGCTTCTTCTAAGTGCAGAGGGGTTGACGGACCTGCCCTACTTCCCATTGGATTTCAATGTATCACCACATATTGCAATTTGTGTGAGTCCAGATATCATCAATGGGATTACTTTTATAAAAATAAGATCTTCAAATAGTAGAATCTTTACAATACTTTGTACTGCAATAAAACATGACTGTGGAAGGCTAAAACCCAACTGGAAGGCAAAGTTATACTTTATTTTTAAGAAGTTACAAAATTTCCAATTTCACTAGCCTTTTTCATAATGACAAATAACAGTAACTAGTATGCTACCTGGCAAATACTTTTGGAAAGAGCTGAAGTCTGGGAGCTGGAACTGGAAAATCAGAAAGCTGGGCCTTCTATGAAAGGAGGCCCTGGAAAATATCCATCCACCAGCAAAGAGATGCATGGGGAAATATGGGAGAGAGTCAGCCTGGCCTTCTGGTGGGGGAAAAGGAAGTCTCTACTAAGGATTTTTAACCCCATGCCTGATCCCACATCATTTGGGGGCTTGAAATTATACAGTTACATGGACCAGGCTCCTTGAAGCCAAGAAATTGGTGTTAAGAATTCTTATACCTTGGCAGAAGCAAACTAAAAGCAACTCAGAGGGACACTCCCTCAACCTAGGTTTGATACACTTCTTTTTCATATAGTTTTTTAATAGGTGAGATATATTTGAAAGGTTCAAAACCAGTTCAGAGACTGTAGTAGTCCAGGTTAGAGGTTCTGGGACCTGGACTATAGTAGGTTGGAAGCTGGGAGATGGATTTAAGAGGCTTTGGAGGGGTGATCAGTAGGCTTTGATGACTGATTTGGATATGGTGAGTGAAAAAGCGGAAAGTTAAGGATGACCTTTTGGTTCTTAACCTGCACATTTGCATGAAATAATGTGGCCTTTTACCGAGAGGGCACCCAGGAGCAGCAACAGATTTGTGGGGTAAGAAACATTGTTCAGCTTGGGATATGTTAGGTTAGAGTTGCCTAGAATGCAGCCACATTCCACAGCAAGGAAATTCCAGTCTGGAGCGGAAGATAAAAACTTGAATGTTTGTGCACATATATAAATGGTAGTGCAAGCCATAGGACTGGATAAGAATATGCAGGAACTGTGGAAGTGTGCAGAGTGATTCAAGCCTAGGACAGAGCCTGAGCAATGTCAGCTTTTAAGAGAATGGGTGGAGGAGCACGGGCCAGCAGAGAACTAGAAGGAAAGTCAGCAAACTCTTGGGTCACAGAGGCCAAATGTCAGTAATTATTAAGTGCAAGCCATATTGACAGAAGCCAACAGCTACTTTCTTTCTGTCATCCTCACACAGAGCACGGCTTGTCCAAACACTTGGGACACTTCTGAACCACACCTCCGGCCAAACTTCATTCAGGAGAGAGAAAATAAACCTGAGGCACCCAAGACAGCAGTGTTGTATTTGTACAGTTGATCACAATTATTTGGGACACTTTATTTGCTCTTCTTTCTCAGTATTTCATTATTTCAATTAAACAATGTGCAGAGCCGAAGCTGATTGTTATAGCGGTAAATCTTCCTTGTTGGCAAATGCTCAGCCCACTGCTATGAGAACCACAGGCTTTTCTGAATGATGGGAGGGTCTGCACAATGATATTTCCCCCAGACAAGGCTGTACGGGGTCCAGTGACTCAGGGAGGGCCTGCAGGCTGGTCTCTTTGGCAGCTGTCCAGCGTGCATTATATCTGTTGGCAGCTAACTGGCTCAGTTCTAACCCTAGGGTAGCAAATTTGGAGTCAGGAGCCCAGTCAGTCTGTTTCTCATTCTGTAGCCACATCTTGGCCAATCCCCTTTGCACTTTATGCTCAACTTCCGTCCGTTGTACATCCTCAAATCTGACTATCACCACAAATCTTTCCTGGACCATTTCAGCTTATGGATCCTTTTTCTTCCTTTGAACTTTCATCACATTTTCAGTCACTCACCTGATATCTTGATAACATTTGGTTTGCAATTAACTTCCCTCTTGCTCTTATTTCTCCTCAGAGTTATTTGCTGTCATCAGGAAGGTTACTGAAGGCCTTGACATCTTTTATTCATTCCCCTGGAAGCTCAGATCCACTTCTGTCCTTGGTATAGACATTACTAATAACTAATTATATATAAAATATAGACATATTTATAATCATACATAAACATTATTATGGCATGTTTAAAGCTTTAAGGTCAAAGGCCATCCTACTCAGGACTGGTTTCATTCTGAACTTGCCCATTACTTCACAATGGAACAGGGTAAACCAAGAGCTTGACTTCAGCCCACAGATGGCCAGGGGATTTGGGGGTAATTTCTTGAAGGCATTTGCCCACTAGGTTCCTGAGCCTCGGGCATCCTTGACCGCAAGGCATGCCTGTGTAGCTCAGTGCCCACCCACCGACTTTTCAAATCATTCGGGCTGCCCAAATACTCACCAGATTGTGGCAGCTTCCCTAGAAGAGTCCCAACCTATTTGGTTTGTGGGATCCGAGAGGGGGCAGATCTCTGTTGTGGGTCAAAACTAATGACAGTGGGCCAGGCCACTCCAGAACCACCCCCATCTCCCACCCGTGCTCATGAGGTCCCCACCATCCACAAAACAATGGTTTGGATTTCGTAATTAACAGTTTGTCTTAACAAGGATGGTTTTGACATAGTGGGTGCCAATACACAGTCTCTTTGAAGCTTTGGCCTGGCATAGGGGTTACTTCTAATTTGTAATTAGGACATGTTTGGATAGCAAGAGAAGAAAGGCCCATCTAGCACTGTGATTAAGATAAGAAGGTAGGGGGAAGAAGAAGCCTCAGGCAAATTTATTTTAGACAAGTTT
>JAVSCE010004434.1:0-74368 GCA_032199065.1 Smutsia gigantea
TTTCATCCTAAGAGTGCCTTCTGGTGGCATCTGTAGCATTTAAACAGGACATTGTGATAAAAGCTGCACTAGAGTCCCTGAACTTTGGTACAGTCTCCCTGACACTTGGCAGTTGTGTGATCTTGAGCAGTGTTTTAACCTCTTGGAACCATGGTTTCTCCTGTGCAAAATGAAGTTATTTGACATGATTTCTAGGGTCATTTTGCTCCCATAACATGTGACTGTGATTTTAATATATTTGTGCATTAACTTCTACTTCTCACAAAGCATAATTTTCCTCATTAAGAGTCTCTGGATTTCTAATGGGAAATGATGTCGGAACCAAAATTGCAAAGATGAATTCTACGTAAGAATGTAATAGACATGTTCAGACAAGTAAGAACTCAGAGAATATTACTCCTTAAATAAATTTAAAGATTAACTTGTGACTCTACTCCAGCAAATTTAGAAATAATATGTAAGAGTCAAAAAGACAAAGGACAAAGGCAGAACTCCAAAGAAGGTAATCCTCAGGACATAATCGTACTTCGTGCCTAGCTGCTGTACATGAAGATCACAAGGGAAGTCACTGGATGCTGGCTGAAGGGTCTCTGGCCTCTGAGAAGAAGGCTGTCGGGAGAAAGACTGGAATAGATTCCAAGAACGATTAGGGAGCTACATGATGCTAGTGACACACTGAAAGAATTATGTGTGTGCAGGTGTGTGTGTTTCATCTTTCAGTAAGAACAAAGATAACCAGTACCAAAAAAAGAAATTCATAAAAACCATATCAACGGGTCCCAACATGAAGCAGAGCAATGCAAAAAAAGAAAATAAAACGTAAGAAATGTTTTGACCTGGCTGGCCGGAGCACGGTCTTCCACTGGTATCAGGGCCATAGCCTTGAAAAGTTTCAGAAAAACATGGAACTGTAGCACACTTTTCCTCTGCCGTACACATTATCAACGTGCCACGCTGAGGAAACCCCATGGTCTTGGCTTTCAGCTCTTAGAATAAACACAATGGGCAACACGTAGAACTTTCAATATTGGTACAAAATAAAGTCAAAAAGCTTACATCTGCAACAGAGCACATTAACAGAAACAGAGAAGCGGAAGAAGGGAAAGAAGAGAGGGATGGGTGAAGCGCCACACAACACCATCCTAGTTTTTAATGGCCTTGACTGGAGGCAGGAGATGGGACTGGAGTTGGACACCATAGGAGATGGTAATGTTTTGTTAAGAAATAACAGCTGTGGACAGATGCTAAGCGTGCAGCGTGCTAGTGGCAACAGGCATCGCTCCCAGCCGTGTGAGCACTGGGCACAGCTCCTGCTACTCCTCTTGGATGGCTCTTCCTCCAGGTTCAGACAGCTTCCTCGCACGCGTGCAGTGAGACATTTTACTGAATGCTTACGGGGTGGGGGAGGGTGTAGTCTGCAGATCTGCGGGGTTACTTCTCTGCGCAGCTTTCTCCTCCCAGATACCCTGCACTGTACGCTCCAGCTCCTTGGGCTCCCCAACTCTCAGCTCTGTGTCCCTGACTCAGAACTCTGCCAGGCTCTGCCTGAATTACCCTCCTGGAATCATTGTCTTTTTTTGCTTGATGTCCAGTGTTTTAGTGATCATTATTTTATATGCAAATAGTTTTTCAAATGGGAGGCATACATCTGGCCTTCGTAAGTCCATCTTGAAAGCAGCAGTCTTTTTATAAAAAAATTTCTGCCTTATCGGGGATGACTTAGTTTCTGCCTTCCCGAACAGCCAACTTTGCTTACCTCCTGCTTTTGAAAATCTGACTTAACTACCATTAAAAATAGTATTCACACTATGTTTAGCAGCCAGTAACAGAAGAAAAGAAACTAATTATATTTCTTAATTTTTATTCTGTACATTTCCACACAGTTCACAATACAGAAAAAGTGTCCAAAAAGTAACTGTAACTAGTCAATTTCTTTTTCAGAGATTAGTTCAATCTCCCAAGTGAATTCCGTTGAAAATCTCTGTAGAGCAACACAGTGATCAAGATACTTTGTATAAATAGGAAATGCAAGAAAATTAAGGAAAAATACTTTATGACTTTGTTACAAAAAACTCCATCCTTCCCTTCCCCGCCCACCCTTCCCACCCACCTCCCTCCATTTCATATTATCTGGATCCCACTTTACCTGGAAATAAAATTTCATCATCCTACTGCCACAGCTGCTACTTAGTTTTGGATTCCACTTGCCAGCTGGCAGCTTTGCAAAAACATGGCTCTGGGATGTGATAGGACAGAATCAGAAATCATGAAAGAGCCCTTTATAATGTGACTGCAACTCTTCACACATACGTAGCCTTTGAGAGTGGACTACCCACAGCCCAGGAACCTTCTCCCACTCAGAAAGCAAAAGAAATATGCTCATTCTTATGGAACTGAGATTGTTCTCTGTTCCTTGATTCTTTACAGGGATGGTTTTCTTCACTGAAAATCAGCTATGGTACATATAATATTCAGATTCACCGTTGCCCATGTAATCGCTGGTAATTAGAAAAAAAGAACAGCCTAGCTAACCTTTATAGAGACTTAGATCCTAACTTCTCAAAGATGTGTTTTGCAACATATTCTATTGTGCTAAAATATTGTCTATAAAAGTTCTAAATCTCATTCCCCAGGATGGCAAGAACCCCACACTCCCAGCCCATAATCAGGATGTTAGCAAACATCACCCTAAGTTCTAGTTGCACTGGAAATTATGCAGTGGTCAGAGCCTCAGTCCAACCAATGGGAGAGGGGGACAGCATTGTAGTGTTGATAAAACCCAAAAGGTCAGGAACCATTCAGATTCATTACACAAGGTGCAGTAAATATCAAAGCTAGAAGGCACCTTGAAAGTGATAAATCTCCCCAACATATTTGAGAGAATTCATGCATTTAAAACAAAATATAGAGTAAACCAATTTAGGGCTGTCATCTGTTTATTTTTACAAGTAAAGACAATTTGTAAACATCTTCTATTGCTATGATTTTTAAGAAGAAAAGTTATTTGAAAGCTCCAAATAAAGAACCCCAAAATTGTAAGCCCTAAAATAAGAGAGTCATAATCTGAATCTGTAAGGATTTGAATGTATTTAGTTTTGTGAAAACTCCCTAAATTGCCCTTATTTTTCTCAAATTTTATCATAGCACAAGTCTGTAGACAAGTCCAGCCTTCTAGGAGCACTTAGAGAAATTCCTTCGAAAAACAACCCAGTCCTTTGGAAAACTCTACTAGAAAGTTCTATTAACAGAGTCCTGTTTTCCTCTAAATTCCACACACGATTTAATTCTTCTAAGCTGCATCAATTGAAATTTTCATAATGACACTCCTTGAAACCACTCTGAATGCTTCAGTCTTTTTCTCTAACTCCTGAATTTGCTTTTCACGAGCATCAAAGTTTGCTGAGAGTAAATATTATTTGCGGGTTGCCAAGACAACTTGTGTTAAGACTAGAGCCTTATTAGTGTACTTTGAGAGTCTTTTCTCCTTTCCCTATAATTCTGCTCTTATTTTCTTCACCTTCTCAAATCAGGGGCAAGCAGTGGGGTTTGGGAAGAAGGTGGCTTAGGAGTGGTTCTCTGAGCAAGACTCCAGATATGGGCCCATTTTTAAAGACTGTTTCAAGAGGTGACTCCCTCCCCCACCTAGCCAACTTGAAATCTGGGAACTCGGGCCTTGTTATTACAGAGGGGAAGACGGGCAATCAAAATCCATCAACAGAAACATGGTAGAAACATTAGTCAAGCGATATGAGATTAAGTCCTTTTTAATGATAATAGTATAGATATTGCCCTCATGTCTCTTTTTCCCAGAAAACATACAAATTTTCTGCCTCGTTTCCAAGCCCCAGTCCCAACTGCACATGCCAGGCAACAGATGGGTAGAAAGTAGGAAAATGAACACTAGATTCTTTGTTTTCACTTTAATTCTTGAGCTTGTGACTGTTCATAGTAGAAACATAACTTATATTCAGGAGATTTGGGAATTGGCTACCAAGGGGCAAAGTGTGTGTATGTTGTAAGCAAAGCAAATTTTTTTAGGGTCATGAAATACCTGCTTCTAAAGGATCTGGAATATATTTTCAATGTCTGGTGTTTTTTGAAAAGTGTTTCAATGCCATCTATATGGTAGGAACCTGGAAAAAGAGGGAGGGGCCCTGTAATTGAATTCTGTTCCAGTCTAAAATCACAGAAATCTAATCCTGGGAAATATCACAGAAGTCTTTTAGTCCAAGCTCCCTCACAATTAAGGAATTAGCTTTTATGGGACCCCTGATTTGGTTGCTCAATTTTCACTTAATTACTAGAAGAAACACTAGCTGTGGTCAGTTCACTTTGTTTTTTAGAAAGCCCAATCCATTTTTTTCTGGGTGTAATGTTTAGGAAAAAAATAAATGCTTACATAAGTAATAAAGCTACCTTCTTTCATGTCTGTTTTTGATCTCTTCAGTCCTTGTTTTATTCTGCAAATTATCTGCCCTCCAGAAATTCAATCTCAGTCCTTCTTAACCTGTCTCCTCCTAACATTCTTCACCATGATCCAATTTTGTCCTCTCACCATACCTGCCAACTCTCCTTCTATATGTTCATGACTCTGCACATACAGGCGCCTTGTAAAATACGAATTTGGAATTGAAGATCATCGCAGGCCTGTTGGGTTTTCTGATTCGAATGCAATGTAAATTCCTGTAGGTGTGTCAGACCTCTGTGCATGCGATGGCAGACTTAGCTTTGACACTTACCCATAGCTTAGGGCAATGGAATCTTGATTGGCAAGACCATTTTCAACATTTTTTGGTGCAACATTCTGAAATGTTATTCCAAGAAAGACTTCTCAGAAAATAAAATCATATTAACATTTGTAAATGCTGAGAAACAAAGTAAAGAGGCCAGTAAGTCACCCCCAGTGTTAATTTCTTCTCCTAAAATCTACCCTGGAACCAAAACATTTGATCTTGTCCCCTTGAAATACATCCAAGCTGGTGAGCCTCTGATAGCAAAAACTCTTGTATTTTTAACTTTATTTTCTCCCTCTGTTCTAACTAACTCTTGCTGTGAAATTTAGGTACATATGTCTTCAAGGGGGTGTTTTCTAAATTATAGAAATGTGAATGATTGATGTAAAACATCATTGAAGGCCATGGTGGAAAATTATTTGCTTAGACAACATCTACTGTGGACATGTTAGTCTGTAATATTTAAAGATCTTTGTTGTAGCTGTATTTCTACCACTTACTATATGGATGTGCAGGTGATTTCACTGCTCTGAGATTCTGTTTATTCATTCTAAATGCATTATCTGTGTTATCCACCTCATGGGCTTGTACTGAAGCTCAGAAGTGTCAGACATTCATCAAAATGCTAAAGCACTAACTTAAAAAAATTACTGAAATTTTTCTTAGTAAGCAGTATAGATTTGAGTTGTTCAAGCTGTTTTCTATTGAAAGCTATCTGTGTTTCACTTGAAGGATTGAAAAACAAGATAGTTTCAGTTGTTTCCACTACCAAAGGCTCCCATTTAAGAAGTCATTTGGCTCAAAATATTGAAACTGTGGAAATGTTCAGAATCATCACTTTCTTATTTCCATGGGTAAGCTCACCCTTATAATTACCATGCCAGTAACAGAAGCCAAGGCATTTCCCACGATTACCTTTCATGTACACTTGCTTGGATCCCAAATATCTTTTAGGCAGAATTTTCTTCTGTGGTTATATTAGATTACACTTAATTCTCAGAATATCAAATCACAGCACTTTTTTATATTGAACAGACAGTAAAACAGATTTCTAGTAGGACTTTAAGAATGCCTCAGAATATTCACCAAAATCTGTAATGCTTCCAGAAGTATTTTGGACTAAGTTATTACTTTTATATATTTTCTTTTCACTAGCTTTAAAATTAATGCTTCATTGGTTTAGACATTTTTAAGTGGTAACTTAAGGTCATTCTCCCCAAGATTTTAAAGCCTCTCATTTACAAAGTGATGTTTTAAAGAACAAAAGTCCAGATTTTCATACATTTATAAAATGAAGTCCTTCCATTCAACTCAGTCATTTTAAAAGAAAAAAATCTAAAAACGCATAGAATCTAATTCCAGCCCCTCAGATGCATGTCTGAAATCACAGCATCTCTGCAGGTGGTCGTGTTTAAATAGCCCCAGTGGCTGTAAGTATGTAACTCTGTAAGGGTGCCCACTCCAATGTTTGACAATATTTATACTTCATCTTTATATTTAGTCAAAAGCCACTGTAAATGTAGCTTATTGTTTCTAGCTCTGTCCTTGGGAAATAGGATGAGTTAACTCTCTTTCTAGCAGTGTTTCCAAGTCTCATCTTCACGTCTCAGTTTCAAATACATTTAAAAAAATAGTACCAAGTCTCCATGAAAAGAAAACAAAAAATATCTCTTTCACATTCAGATTCTCATTTCATATTTCACAGAACTAAAACATTGCTGGCAGAAGAGTGGCCGGCCCAGAAGAGGCCTGACTGGCCCCCAGTGCATGCTCCCCTAGTACCTCGGATTCTCCTCCACAGCACTTATCACACTGGAATTTGTCTTTTCTCCTAGACTTCCCGCTCCATGAAGTCAAGAGTTTTGTCTCTTGCATTCATTCTTCTATCCTTAGCATAGTGCCTGCATCAGAGCGACATATTTTTAAAATAAATGATTAAACACATGAATCTATGATTAATTCATGAACATGATTGCATGCAGAATGATGAAAACATCTGGAAACTGTCCACCGAGGATACTATCCAATATTCAAATCTCTACTTTAAAATGTAATGCTACAACAGCCTAAGAATTATTCTTTCCTGCTTTCTTTTCAGGGCCAGTTCAGCGACTCTCAAGTGTCCTGGGAAAGCAATCTGTCCAGCGGTACTGCTGCTTGCTTTCTCATCAAACTGTGGGGAGGCAGCCTAAAATCCATAGATGGCCAACAGGAGTAAAACACACACACGATCCAGGTGACCTCAAGGGGGCACATTGTTTACATCATGGATGTGGAACAAGCTGCCACAATTGTGTACTGTCACTGTGGACTGTCACTAAGACAGAAATTTGCTAAACAAGGCTGGCAGATGACTTCTCAGAATAAGGCTTGTTGTGATTGTACAAGATGATCAAGGTCAGTGGACATCTATTTGTCCTTCGAGCAAAATGGATACTTGTCCCAGAGGGTAATTTCATTTTGATCCATTTTCAGCATAATATCTGGGGAAGATTTGGGCCTCATGCATAAGACAAAGTTATTGAAGTTAGTGGCTGAAAGTCCATGGTCAGAAATTGGAGGGACTAGAGATGAGTGTGACCAGGACACAGAAAAGTCTCACAGGACATCTGAGAGGCTTGGCAAAGAAAAAACTAGGATTTATACAACAATCAGTATGGAATTCAAAGAATAAGAAAGTGGGGAGATTCTGAAATTGTTTTATTAAAGCCTAGGCAGAAGCTATTTTATATGAAATAAATGTTAAAGATCAATTAAGAAACTCTCTAATTGAATATTTTCCCCCTAAAATGAAAATAATCCATTTAAGTAGAGCAATTAGTAGTTTTATTTGATGCTTATGATGAGCCATTTTAACAATGATCAATTTTATTTTTAAATAGCATAATTGAATAAAATATTACGCTGTTCTCAGGGATTTCATTAGCTACTCCTACTGGGAGAAAACCAAGCTCCTCAGACCCCAGCCCACACCCAATTTACTCCACCTTCCTGGCAGTCGTTGCTCTAATTAAACACCATTAGGCAACCTACCTAGTGCTGGTCCTGTAGACTCAGGCTTGCAAAGTGCATGCATCACAGAGAGAGGAGCTCTCCACTTGGGGTCCCAAAGCAGCACAGACAAGTCTCTGGGCTCAGGTAGGTTTCATGCTTCATGGAAGGTAAAATAAACAACTACAAGGCCTCTCGGTCATGGATTCTATGCCACGGATGAGAGGGAATGCCATGTACAACTGGAATACTGTAGTAATAGAACTAAGCTTAGTCATAGTAGAAACTGCAAAGAATGAAAATTTTGTTGTCTTACCTTTGCCTGCTAACTTTACATGATTAGCATGCTTCTAAATGTTCTTTTGAAAACCTGTGTGATGTATGTGTGTGTAGTATACATAAACATAGGTATACAAATAAATTTATTTCTGTATGTGTGGGGGAGCTTGGGTGTGCACAGAGCATTTCTGATGTAACCTACAAGGTACAGTGTTTATCAGTGTTAACACTGAGTATCTACAGGGAGTGGGACCGAGGACACCATACCAGCACAGAGCAACACTGTAACTTGGCATGCGATGTGCATTTGTGATATTAGAATTTTTTGTGAAAAGCATGTCCCACTTTTACAATTACAAGATCTAAATAAAATTGGCATGTAAAAAAAATAAAGCTGCTGCCCACATTTTCTAAGACATGGATATTATGAAGAGTCTATAAATAAATTTCAGAAATGCTTTAGGCAAAGAAGTGGTTACTAGGTCCAAATGGGAACAAACTACCTGTTGAGTATCTCTCAATGCCAACTGATCTGCTTGAGCTGTTATGAAAGGAGAGGAAGCAAATGGGGGTGGGAGACTTTCCTTCAGTCATCCCTAATTTCACGGCTGTGTACTTGCCAGTTTAATTTTTCAGAATTGCATTGGTTTTAAATTATAACCTCTATAGAGGTAACCAGAACTCTCAGAGGGAAATTCCCAGCTGGGTGTTCATTCCCTTCTTGGCTTCTGTTTTTTATCAAGTCCTTGAATGTGATAAAGCACAGCTTAACTGAGTTCTATTTCATGAAATGTGCAATCCTGGAATATAAGGCTACAAAAATGAATACCTTGAAGGTTATATAATGTTGTCTTTTAATAATTCCTTACTGCTCATCTCTCTATCAGCCTTATCTAAAAATGGAATCCCAGAGCAGCCAGTAGTACCACAGCGTGAAGAGCTCTCTGAGCCCGACCCAGGGGAATGTCAGGTAGGCCAGCCACCCTGCAGGCCTGCCTCAGTGCTTTTGTAGAAAATATATTTCCATAGGCTTATAGTTTTATGTCTTTTAAAGTTATGTGGGTTTTCAGACCAGGGCCAGACCATTTGCTTCTATACTTCCTGATGGGCCACTAAAGGGGATACTGTACCTAACCTGAGCTGAAAACTCCTGGAGCATATGGCCTCAGCTCTCCCTAAAGCTCAGGACTGTCACATGCAGTGATCAGTTTTTAAAAAATGCTATAGGAGGTAGATTTAATGTGGAAGCCATGAAGTACATAACTGTTCTGTTCATTTTCAGTGTTTTATTTTTGGAAATCCCAAGTCCTAGGTATGTTTGCATTTTCAAAGAGATATTTGCCTCAGCCATATACAGTTCTTCATCAATAATGCAGAGCTCTAATGCTTTTCTGTTGTCGTTTGGGACAATTTCCAAATGTAGCAGAACACCTACGGTAGTCAGTACCTCATCTGTTTTCATTCCAGGGATTTGGTGACTTCAGTCGGAGTTGTTTGAATTGGCCCATCGCCACTTGTACCCTAAATTTTCTCTGGGCTGTTCTGAAGCCTCACAGAGAAATACAAGATGGTAGTTGATGAAAATAAGAGTTCTTCATCCCAGCATGGTCTCTGGGTAACTGAGTGCATTGCCAAATGTTTGGCTCAATCTAGGGAATAGAAGGCACCATTCAAAGCTAGATTCCAGTCTGCTTCAAGGATTATATTTCTGTCATCACAGCATCTCCTTGACAGTCCCACCAACTGAAAAACTCCCAGCAGAAGCCCAGTATTTAAATTCTCCTGGAGTATATTTTTTCCAGCTTCTGGAAATAATCTACTGCCATCTTTCCTTCCCTCACCATAAAACCCACAAGATAGTTCCATTTCCAAGACTGATCTATGGAAACACATTACTCACAACCAACCCATTTTCTCACAGCTGGAAATAATGCCAACAATTTGACTTTGAAATGACTAAGGAGAGATTTAGTTCCCATCTACTGAGAAGTTATTCCTACTTAACTCAGTGCTATCATATCTGTGCTTTCAAAATGATATGTGACCAAGATGTGACTCACATAAGCAATGCATCACCACTGGACCTTTAAATTTAATGTCGAAAAATGATCATTTATGCTCACATGCAGAAACACTGGGGAAGCACTTTGCTGTGTCTAAGAGCAACACAGAAGAAAGCTCAAAAGACATCAGTTTTAGTCAGAAGCAAACCCCACGATCACCTGTTTTCATTTCTGACTTATACCCAAGTCAGGAAGGTATTTTCACTGAAAGTTAGACTTTTCCTTCTGATATTTTAGTTATCACATAGTCCCTAATAGAAGAGCCTGAAGTACCTATTGGTCTGTGGCAAGATTAGAAGTCGTGGTTCCACTGCCAGAGAGACATTTCTGCTAGACTCCCAAAGTGGAACTTTCTGGTAGGGGAAAATAGAGAAAAATATATATTAGATTACCCAGTCCATGAAAAATGGGGTGATGGTATTATCAGGCATGACCTTGGGGCCTGACAAGTAATAGGTGAGGCATCCATCAGAAGGACCCAGGCAAGCTGGAAATCTGGCAGTGGAACTCATAAAACAAAACCTTGTCCCAGGAACAAGGCTTACTCAGGGTAATGAAAACCAAAAGCTTAGAAGGGAAACTTAAAGTGGGCCCCTTCTCACCATTGTACCTATTAGTCTCTGTGCAACATTCCAGTGACTGTTTTCTTGCTTAAGTGAGTTATTTTGACATATGTTGCTACTTTTGCTTCTGTTTTATTTCAAGTCGATTAGCTGCCTTCTATTATCACTCAAAAAAGTCTAGAAATAAATGCTGTCATAGCACTCCATTTCCTGTAACCACAGTTCCCACGCACGGTTTTCTGTTCTGCAATTTAAACAGCACTGACAACTGAGTGGTTTTGCAAACTAGCTACGGGCTTTTTTTTTTTAATCCATTGCTCATCTCTATTGCAGCAAAAGGCAAAGATGGCTACACATAGGCAGTATGGAGCTGTACCAACAGCCCAAGCTTCACGGCTGTACACAACAGCCCCGCAACCTGGGCTGACCCCTGGGTGCCTCTCTGAGGCACCTCTGAGCACAGACAGCTCCCATGCCACCTTGCTACACCTCAGAGATAAGGCGCACAGGCTGACATTATCCAGGTGGCACTTCCCAGCTCCTACATGATGAAAAGGGCTTGGGGGTGGAGGGAGACATGCAAGAAGCCACTAAGTCATCTTGGTATATTTCACCTTGGAAATGGAAGTGGTTTTACAGTTATATTTCTGCAGGACATCCAGAGGGTTTTAAAAGACCTTCAGACAGTCTTGTGGTCTTCAAAGACTGAATGTAAAGAGAACAGATCATATCATATTTTTAAACTGATGGGTAGTTACAGCAGAATTGTGTGGTACAGGGGAAAGATGAGTGCCTGGGGGGAGGAGCAGTGCCATTTATATAAACATCCTTTGAATCCTTAAAATACATTATACAGGTGAACACAGTTCATGCTACTTGCTGGAAGCAATAAGGACCACATTTTGTGGAATCTGTATTCCACACATCTCCAGGTATCCTGCCTCATCCTCAGTGGGCTATCATGGTCTGTTGTACATCCGGGTAGCCCTTAACAACTGGTGGCGTGGACTCAGATTCTTGCAGGAGAGAGACAGATTCACGGGTTCCATCAGCTTCTTCCTGGGGAGCTGCCCAGCTGCCAGGAGGGCACAGGTGATATGCTTGCCAGGTTCTCTTCGCCCGTCTACCAGGGTCACACGGCAGTTTCCAGGTCTTCGTGGCCAATGACCTTATAGTTCTGGCGGCTCTCTAGGTAAGCAGCCAAATCTGGGTCTCCAGCCTGCTGTGCTCTGTCTTGCGGCGTCTTACCCTATATGTAACAGTGAAAAGGAGCGAGATACAAACAATTGGGATGAGATTTTTTTTTTTAAAGCACAGAAACAGAGCTACTCAAAGGTTACTCACTAACAAGCATGCTTCCGTGTTTACTGTTTCAGAGTTTACGGGACACTTCAAATCTACCATCTGCCATAAGCAGCTCACCCAGCAGGTGTGACAGTTTGAGTTAAAGAGAAAGAGGCTATCACTTTGGACAGGTGGGGCTCACATCTAAGGAAACAGAGGTGCAGAGTAACTGAGTCCACCTCAGGAGACAGTGTGGCACAGTCAGTTTTGAACCCAGATACTTTTGGGAAGAAGGGAGATAGAAATCACTGAATAGGAAAGTAGGGAAACAGACATTGCGATTTCTACTTTGGGGCTCTTTTTGTGAGCCCCAAACTCTGGGAAGCAACAAGCAGAAACTGAGAGGAAGGGAGGGTTGTAAACAATCTAAAGGGGTTTCTTTGCTGGTTTCAAAGTGTTCAGTTAAGTTCTCCCCAGTTTAGAACTATCTCCTCTCTCCAAAAAAGTGAGCTAATTTCTTACTATAAAAGTGATGGATGGTGATTAGAGAAATCTTGGGGAAGTGGAGAAGCAAAGAGAAGAAAATTAAAATCACCAATAATTCCACTACACCAATAACTCTTAACCCTCCATGAATAACTATTTTCTTTTTTTCTATAGCTCTATACATAATTATTTTTACAAAAATAAAAACATACTTTGCTTACTGTACTGTAATGTGCTTTCTTTACTTACTAATATATCAAACTTTATATCATTAAATGTTCTTCCACATCATTTTAAATGATTGTATAATTTCTTGCATCCTACTCTAATGTATATTCGTAGCTACATACACACAAACATACGCACACATAAAGTGTTTTAGAAATAAGGCCAATGAATAAAAACAGTAAAAAGAGCGAGGGCCTCTATTATTTTGAATGCTTATAGATTACAAGTTAACACCCCTTGAAACTTCTGATTTTTGTTCAGTGATACAGTTTTATGTATTTAAAACATGACATTAAGCTCAAAGGAAAGGATAGAGGCATGATCTTTCTGCCAAAGAAAGCTCCATGTGTAAATGTACATATTACAAAAATTATCAAACTTCTTAGCCTCCATCTCAGTGATCACAATGGATAGTGTCAACTTCAATTAAGCCTGCTCTGCATATTTTCCAAGGGTACGTGGTGGTAGAAGATAAAAGGGAACTAGCAATGGCTCTGAACTCCTACTAAAATTTTTACTTATTCAGTGGGGCTTAAAGTTTCTGTAATGATTTTACTCAACTTGTCTTCAGGACGAGCAGACTATCTTGTCTTTAGGAGATTAATGTTGAATCTACCTGAACATCAACAAGGTTGGAATTCCTAGTTTCCAAATATTCAGAGATGGACTGGGGTGGGCCTGAATGTTGATTTTAAAGGAACTGTTCTCTATTAAGAGTATTTCTGATACTGCTTCTCGCCAAAGAATTCCAAAAAAGCCAGTCGTCATGACCATATTCAGCTTTCACCTCACATCAAATTACAGAATGGAAGAATTAAAGGATCCCCGAAATGAAGCACAGCTACATTACTTCCTGTGTTAAGACCTCTGCACATAACATTGGTTGAAAACAGGTTATACCATAGCATGTATAGAGCGAGTTTATCTACTTAAAGATGAGAGAGAAAAACAGACATACCCATGTGTGAGTTGAGATCGTTACAATTTTAACAGTTTATAGGTCAAGATTATGGGATTTCTAGGGATTTTTACTTTTTCTGATATTTTTTGCATTGCTAGAGTTTTTGTATGTGAGAATGTACTATAGTTAAAAAGTAATCAAGTTGCTTATGTTTTGAAACACACACACACACACATACATCACACAAAATGGGGAGAAATGTCAAGGATCATTGTATCCATTTATCTGACTCAGAAACTTAGAAAGATAAAAACAAGAGTAATCTGCTCAGGGGCCAGATGTCCCACCCAGTCTTGGTTTGTCCCTCTGTTTCACGCTGCTTTTCCCTTTCTTTTTATTGTCTGAGTTGAGTGCACGGGGAGCCTTCTGTGTAGTGAACGGGCACCTTTAGCTCAGATCTCAGCCTCCGCTGACGGTGCCTCTGCCATCTGTGGTTCTCAGTCAGGTTATACATTAAGTACTGACATGCAAATATCTTCTGAGAAGAATATCACTGAGAATTGTCTGCCATTCAAAATTATATACCCAATTTGCTGACCATGCTGGTAACAGACCAGCTAGAAACCAGGATGCAGCCTCATGTGTTTGCAAGCCTAGGGAGGAACTGAGGCAGCCAGAGGCCGCCGCCAGCAAGCAAGGGTCTGAAGGGCGGCAGGGGAAGCGGACAGTCACGCAGTACAACCCACTGGCTCGGAATGGAAAGAGAGGTCCACACAGGAGAGAAAGGGGATTGCCTACGGGCACTGCAGTCTGAGGGAACCCCAGGTGAAAACCGCACATAAGTAGGAGCCCGTCACTGAATAAGGCTGATGGGGCTTTAGCCGTTAGTAGGGGTCTGAGTCATGTGTCTATGTTTCTTGGCCACATTTCGTTGGCCCAAAACTCAGGTGACTTGGTAGCTGCTTAATGAAGTCTTCATCTATATGTATTAAAATGCCTCCCAGCAGCCCTCCATGGTTAAGCAGTCCGTTCTTTCTGGGAGTCCATGCAGGCTCTTTCCAATGCCCAGAGCCCGGGCACCTCCGTGGGCTTGATCTTCTGCATTAACCGCTCTGCCTCTCGTGAGCTGCAGCCCTAGGTCAACATGATGAAGCTACACCTCCTCCTTTCACCCAGCTTTCAACCTCTTCCTTGGGTGCTCGTTCTCAGCTGGAGCGAACGTGGCGCAGCCCGGTCTCTCCTGATGTCTCACCTCTACCTGTTGGCATTTTCTGATCAAGGTAGCCATACCTGTCACACTTTCAGTTTGTGGCCTGACTGCCCTCTTGTTAAGATACTAACAGACTTTGAGTCCAGATTCATATAATGTTTGCTGTGGGGGAACCAGCCACATTTCATTCCAGATGCCATAGGTATCACTGTGCAGATTATACAAACCACACGAGACACCCAACTCTGTTCCCCTGTTGTCATACTCCATCCTGTTGAGTCAGTGGGGTGTTCTGCCACCAAACGAGAACAGCGGACCTGCTGAGATAACACTGTGCTGGGAGTTATAAGAGTTGAATTTGGGCTCAGCTACTCGTCTAGGGGCAGAGAACTTTCTTTTGGTTTCAGTTCTTACATCAGTGAGAATAATTCCCACGTTGACTTTTCAGATTAACTTTTAGGGGAAAATATAAGAAAACAAATAGAAAGAAACTTTTAAAAATAAAAGGCAACATGAATGCACCAGATTATAAGACTATAAGCATCTCAAAATCAGGGCCTATAGTCCCGGGAATGATTGGTATTCGCTTAGGCACCAATATATGAAGTCACATAAATCTTAGATTTTAAGCTACATTGAAGTAGCTGAAGGAGAAATCCCAAAGGGGCTCTGGGTAGCCAGGCCAATGTCTTTTGAGCATTGTCCTCCCCTCTCTCCTAGGGCTTCGAACCTCCCTCCCTGCAACTCGGCTGCTGACATTCAGCAAGAGGACAACCCCAAAGTCCCATGGCCACACGTTCAGAGCTTTATAAAGTCCCATAGGCAAGCACACACTCTCCCTTTGTGCTTATATATTTAAACTACAGTTCCTCTAAATGAAGCACTTTATTTTTTCCTACTTTTTTCCAAAGCCCCGGGCACTTCCATAAGCACAGAAAGGATGCCTTTGCTCTGGGCACAAGGAAAGGCGCTGGTGCTGGCGATCCTGCCCAGTGGCAGGATGTTTGCCCTCGTTCATCAAGTTACCTTGGAGTCCGTCTTTCTCAGAGATGCTCCTGCGTCCACCAGAAGCTGGCACACAGCCCGGTTCCGCTGGCAGGCAGCCTTGTGCAGTGCAGTCTCACCCCTAAATCAAAGATGAAATGGGAAGCCACCCATAAAGGCATTGGGGGCAGGGCTGGGAGTGGGGTGACGGCAGCAGGGAGGGGGTGAGGGAAGCATCCTACCCCTGCTGCTGAGGGTCCCTGTTCCAGGCCTCTTCCCCTATCCGCGGCTGAGGCCAGCCACGACTCCTGGGCACATTCTGGTGCAGTGCGCGAGGGGGTGTCTAAAAGTATGTTGAGTTAGTCCTCAATTAACCATAATATATGGTGCTAGCTTCTTTTCTAAACAATGTGGGTTAACTAGGCTGAGTGATTTTATTTTTGACAACTAACATCTGATTTAGGTAACACTCCAGGGCACTATTAAATGCACTGATGGATACAGATGGGTCTGGACCCTGTGGAGCCATTCTCTGTGGGTACATCTGGGCAGAGCTTGAGGGCCACGAGATGAAGCTCACAGGGAACAGTGATGGAAAATACTGGGCCCTTCAGGCAGATCACACAGTGCTTGATGGACCGCCATCTGGCCCTTGGAGGAATATCTCCTGGGAACTCAGCTTGAAAGAATCAGGCCAGCACAAACTCCTGCTGCCAGGTGAGTGGTGGCGGTGGGGGTGGGCGGCCACAGACGCTCTCTGGGAGGCCCAGTGAGACCCTGGGAGAGTTCGGGAGCCACAGCCATGCACCCAAAGGCAGCAGGCCAGCCACTGCCCATGGGGAGAGGGCAAGAAACTGCTCTAACAGGCAGTGTCAGGAGGAGGGTATCTTATTCTGAGTCTGAAATGGAAAAGGTGCTTAATGTCAAGCATTTCATGGAAATCAGATGCAGTCCTGAATGAAGGCAGAGTGGGTAGGTGAGACCCTTGCCAAGGGGATGTATGGCATGTGGACAAGCTCTCCAGAGCCGCGGGCTCTTCCCTGTCCAGGATTCCCAGCTACACCTGCTCCCACTCTTCCTTCTCCATGCCTATGTAGCCCCTTCCCTCCCATCTTCATCCCTGTTTTGGACTTCCTTGAACTTTGCTAGTGGTTCTATCTGGTTCTCAGGGTTGTGTGTTCTGCCTTTTTTGTTCCTGTTTGGGGAGTAGTAGCTATTTTGCCCTATGAATAAGAAGGTTGGAAACAAACATTATCAGTTTGGGGACCATCCCAGGAAGGTGGGCTTTCTCAACTCTGGCTACTCATCTGAACCATGGAACAAGAAAATGATAGGAGTTACTATATTCGCAGTTCTCCAGTGGTTGTATACAACTTGTTCCTAGACTCAGCAGAGAGGTTTCCTTAAACACAAAGCATCATTGGGGGCATTAGTGTTTCATTTTCTTACGAACTCCAGTTAAGACAGAGTAAATATAAAGGTCAGTGTACTTATTTAGTCTTCTCAGTAGTCCAAGATGCACCAGTGCAGAAGTACCTTGACTGTAGGAAGCTCTACATGATGAATAGCAATGACTGTGCATGCAGGTTATTATGTCACTTGTCATCCACTTTTACTGCGTAGTTTCTGATTTTGAATGGCCCTGCACAGTTATAAATACAACTGAAAGTAGACTTTTTAAAACTAACAATAAAATTATCTATTGTATCACCTATAGGCCACATTCCTCTCCTAGATATGTTCTAAAGAAAACAATCTTGACTATGTAATGAAAGGCAACACTCACGTTTCGCTGTCTGCCATATCCAACAATTCAGAAGGTCCTAAATAAGAGGAAAGCAAGATGCACATCAAAAATAAGTTAAAAAAAGCTCACCATTAACAAAAAATCTCTAGTCACACAAGTAAACTGTCTTGGAAAGCTAAATAAAAAAGAGCCATTGGTGATAGGAATAGTAAGACAACCTCCCACCCCCTAAAAGGAAGGATTCCTCTACTTCCCTCTCACCAATCTCCCAATCTCCATCAGCCAAAATGTGCAGAATAGGAGCTTCAAAAGAATGATACAGCCTCTGCCTTCAAGAAGCTCCCAATCAAGTTGAAGAAATAAAATCAATTGAACTAGAGAAACTCAAAGTGAGAAATAATTAAGAGGCTACCTTGGGAAAAAGGTGACAATCGGGGGATTTAAAAATTGTTTCTCATTCTCTAGTGTAAATTATTTGAGATGGGGTCTGGTGGGGTATAATGTTAAAGCTACAAGAGACCATAGGTATTATCTAGTCCAATCCCCTTATTTTAGCAATAGGGCAAAATTCTATTTTTTATAAAATTTCCTTTTTAAGGTCTGGAAGAAATATTATGTATGCACACCAAATGATTACAGATATTTCATTAGGAATTGAAATGTTCTGAGGTTGTGCATTCACAATGTTTTACCTGTTTACTAATCAATTCATTCAACCTAAAACACTGCTTGGAATGTCCACCTTTCCAGCTTCAGTACCACTGCCTCTCCCCAACCCTCCTTGCAATTCCCCTAGTCAGCCTGCAGGTATCAGCTGCGATGCATTTCCTCCTTAAATCCCTCTATGACCCCACTCCAAATATTGCATTAAATGTTCCTCACACTGTGTACTATCCCCATGTCCTATAATTGGGAAGGCAATATAATTTATCATGCAAATGGAGACTATCCCAGACAAGTGGGGACCACCTTGCCATAATCACCTATTGATCATGATACTTAAACCATATTGAAAATCACCTGGTGATTTGTCTCTCTCCATAACTAGACTCTGGTAAACCCCTTGAAGTTGTGTCCTATACCTTCTCCACCAATGTGTCCTTCCTTGGTGCCCAGCATAGAGGCCAGTGTTAAGGAGATGCTTACGTGTTTGGTTGAATGAGTGAACAAATGTGCTTGAAAATGCCAAACACGGTTCTAGATATTGAACATTTCAGTCTTTAGAAATATGATCCTGTTGATCTGCTCTCTATATTGTTGAGTATCATTATCACTGAAAATTTTCTTATGTGATTATTATATAAGAAGAAGAAAGGGAAAAAGAGATTAGGATTTTCCATCCATGAAAGTCACTGGCCAAGAAGATGACTGAGCAGTTATGGGACTATCACAATCCTCCAGATCATCCAGGAGAAAACTCATCAGCCTGGCCTCCTCTTTCACATCTACTGGTCATCAAGGCCAGGTGAATCTTCCCTTGCAATGTCTGTCTTCTTTGTCCTATTTGACATACAGGCCTGCTAATAAGTCTCTGCCTACAACATTATTAGCTGCAGCAACAGTTACTAAGAAAAATGAAAAGGTCTTAGATCATTTAGATTTTTCAGGTTTCCAATTCATCATACTGCTTACTCCCAAGTATTGAAACACTGAAGTTCATAGTCTTTCACTTGGAACTACCCTTCCTCAATTTGTTCCCGGGGTTCCATTTTTTCATGTAAGCTAAACTGGTAACTGTGCCATCACCATATTTCTCAGGCTCTCCCAGCTCTCAGAATTTGTTCTCTCCACTCTCCCAGAAGAGCCTTCCCTTTTCTAGCCATTTAGCTAAGTCTTACAAAGTCCTTTACAGCTCAGTCTGCAGCAAAGTCCTCTGAAAAGACTGTCTTTGACAGAAAGAATCTATCCTCTGAACTCTCATAACACTTACCTGGGTCTACCCTTATATTGTGTATTTGCTTTTCAGTTGTATGCCTTGTCTCTTTAAATAAATTATTCTAAATTGCTTGAGTATAAGAATACTTTTATTTTTTATATCCCTCTAATATCTACCCTATATTAAGGATTCAACAAAGGTTGAACTCATTCATTTTGTTCCTGTGGTTCTAAGGGCACATGAGTGACAATCTCCCCAACACACATACGAAAGAATGCAAAGCAGTACAGTGTAGTGATTAGGAATGAGGATTCTAGAGCTGAATCTCCCAGCTGCCAAATTCCAGCTTTACCGGCCACTTACTGCATGTTAACCAAGTTCATTTAATCTTGATGTCCCTTGATTGTCGCATATGCAAAATAAGATCGATAATATTTATCTCACAGGATTGTTGTGTTGGCTAAAGCAGTAAGTTAAAGTTATGTGCTTAAAACAATAGCTGGCACATGACACACGATGCCTAAAGTTTAGGCATTACTAGGTGTCCGATTCTCTGACATAATATAGAAGGGGGCACAAAGTCAAGATGCTGGGAAATTAGTGAAGGAAAGAGATGTCAAAGGACCGCTTCGCTCTCACTTTCGTTTGAAGCCACTTGTTGGCTCAAATCATCTGTCCTGAGAACCACGTCCTCCAGGCCTGTTCAGTTGCTAACAGGCCATTCTCCACAAGGTCGGGAGCAAGAAGGCTCACCATGCCCAAAGGTCCATTTAAAGAGCTCCTGTCACCTTCAGCAAAGCTTTCAAGTGTTTCATTTTGAAAGGATTTCCATAACCCCCAGTAGCCTGGCCTCACTGGCAGCTCTCTTCCCATCATTTTTGCTCACTGCACAAATACTTAGGCAACAGAGGCCTTGACCCATTTCCTCCTTTATGTAGCATTCTCAGAGCTGCACCCATGGCGAGTCTCTAGGGTCCAAGCCTCCAAGAGACTGAAGCAGTTTAGTCTGTGCTCAGACAGCCATTGCTTCACACTCTGAAAGTAGTGTCTGGTAAGAATCCCTGATAAATGCAGCCCACCCAGAACATTCCAGAGCTGACTATCCAGTCGGTGTGGCTGATGATCACTCGCCTTCTCTCCCTTTGATCCTCTGCAGCTGACAGAGGTGACAGACAGGTGCTGATACCCAAGACCAGTTCCTTTTGCTCTTAATATCTCAAGAAACTTTAGTTAAAGGTTTCGGGGATGGCTCGAGAATGATAGACTGAATCAACCCAAACTTTCTTTATCCTCCCGTGAAATCACATTACCACAAAGGAACAGAACGTTTTGAATACTGGCAGGCAGGCAGGCAGCCACTGAGCTGGCACGGTGGCAGCCCGCTGAGTCCCCACTGCAGTAGAGAGCCCCATCTTTAAAGGTGCACGGTGCTGTTTAACAGTGTCCTGTGCAGGTTAGAAGCACTCGTGTTAAGATCTGGAGGTGGGCAGCTAGAGAAATAAGAATGAACAACACAGGCCACAAAAATTCTCTTGAAAGAAAAAGTACTTGAAAAATGGCATCTATGATTTTTGGAAAGTTGATTTGAGTCTCACTCGTAAGGGAGAGGACAGGAGAAAGAAAAAATAAAGATGATGGAATTCTTTCAAAATATATATCAATGGTGAATATTTGGGCTTGGGCTTATTTTATATTTTACATATACAAATGTCCTGACAGTAGATACCATGCCCTCTCCCCTAAAGAATTTGAAGGGCTATGATTACAATGTCCCCAGGGAGCTCATGATGGCTCCCTGAATACAAAGGCAAGTCTCGGCTCCCTGCCTCTCCCAGGACTCGTTACGATGTTCACACTCTGTCCTGCCGCTGACCTGCACCAGAAACAAGTGCTAACGTCCCTACAAGGGCCATGGCTGCAAATTTTCTCATGAAATTTTCAGAGGAAGATGATCACCGCCTGCACAGCCCTGCACCAGCTGTCCCCGGATCCCTGCACACGACACTCCCGTCAGACTACCTTACACTGTGGTTTGTTCGTCCCTGTTTCATCTCCCTTGCTGGGCTTGTAGGAATGGAGAGGGCAGAGACCGCATCTTCGTTTGTGTAGGAGTTTTGGTAAGTAACCTAACTTCACTCTGCTTCAGGTTTCACTACCTGTCCGATAGATATAAGAGAACTTACTGGCCGGGGCTGTTGTCAGAAGGAAATGCGTTCATACAAAGAAAGCACTTTAAACAATAACTTTTAAGAGTGACTATTACTAGGCCATCTTTTCTCAAAAGTGCCTGGGACAGAATTAATTTTTTACTGACCGCATGAATAAGAGACCTTATAAAATCGGTGTGGATCCCAGCCAGTATCGTATTTATTCTCAAAGAAAGATCCATAAATGGAACATGTATTCAAAAGACTGTCCCCTAGGGGAAACTGTCTGAAGAATGAGGGAAAGAAAAAATATATTGAGGGGGACACACACATCTGTATTTGGGTGAAGGCAAGAGAATCAGAAAGGGGGCCCAATGTCACAAATCTCCCAACGGGAGAACGTGAACAGCTGGTAGGTGGTCAAGCCTTGGAAGCACAGCTTGCTGCCCAGGGCTCGCTCCATGGGAGACCCCACCTCCGCCGCAACTTCATCAGTGTTGGCCTTCTGCTATATATGATGGGTCTTTTGTCATGTGCATCCTTTAATTCGCTTCCCGCACCAAGGCATCCGATCTCCTTAGCTATTCCTTGCACCTCCCGGCGGCCTCTCTCTGCAGACCTCATTTCCCATTAGTCTCCCTGACGCTGCCAGCAGACCATTCCAAATCCTCCTCTGCCCCAGGACAAAAGCCGCACAGATGTGGGGAGAGCTGGCACTGGGGACTCTCAGAGCACCATCATCCCGTCCCAGCGGGATAGTGGTCGTTTCTCGGGGGCCCAGAGGCAGAAAAGGGGGTGGGGGTTAAAAAAAAAGAAAGACTGAAGGCAGAAAAACAGGGAAGACAAAATAAGCCATTGAAAGCAAAAAGGAAATGCATGAGTGAGATTTCTGTCAGGAAACACGGTAGGGGGCAAAGGGGTGGGAGTGGGGAGAATAAAAACAAAAGAGCAAAGTGTGCAGGATGGTAAAAGACTGAACAACACGAAAGTCTCTGGAGGGGTACAGCATGGGAGGGGGGCATGGGCGAAAAGGATGGTTGAAAGGAGCTGAAAAGCAGGAACCACTGGGGGATCCCAGCTGGGACCCCTCCCCAGACTTCCCGCTCCACCCGGTCCCTGTGGAATTGTTAGCTCCCTTCCTCCTCCATTCTCTTTTCAACCCTCCGAATGCCCAAATTCCAGTTTTTCACAAAGGAAAGCAGCAGGTTGTGTATTTGAGAGAAAAATTCCCAAAGAAGATGCAGGACGAGAAAAATTCAAGCCTCCTGTGCTTTTCAGAGCATACCACACACCCCATGTACCCAGCTCCCAAGCCTGGCTTTCAAAGACCCTTAGAAGAGAAATACATTGTTGAGTGTGGTGTCTGGGAGAATAACTAATCTCTCACGACTTCTGCTCACGGGGGTCCTCCTGCTTGTGGACCCCACTGCTCACCATAAATAACCAGTGGAGAGGCCCCAGCAGAGGAGAGGGGCTCATGCTCGAGTAAGGATGAAGGAGCAAGGAAGCCGCATGCAATTTCAGCCTGCACCTTGGAAAGGGCCCACTGACTTCTGGGAACTCTCGTCGTTAAACGCAGCTTTACAGCCAGATCTTTTGAACAGTTTTTAAGGATTTCTCTCACATGAAGCCACAGGAAAGACTTGAACCAAGTTTAAAAAAATACATAAAAAATGAAAACTTTAAGAGATGTGCAGCATTTGAGATTGGGGGGGTCCCCCTCCATCTTTGGCACAATACAAAGTTTCCATTCTCTTTTTCATGAGTTCAAACTGATCAGATCTATCTACTGAAAATCTGATGCTAATTTATAAATACAACACCCTAGTCAGATGTATATACCCAAATCCCAGCCTCAATGAGGCCTCTTGGAAAAGGCAATTTTCCTTCTCTGACTAGGTGAATTCCAGAGTCGTCATCATTATTAAATTAGGAGAGACTATTTCACTGGGCAGAGATCACACTAAGGAGATAATTACAGAGTAGAGGGTCATGTTTTCCATGTACTTGTCCCTGTCTTCAAGAACACTATAACTGAAAGGGGTTTCTATAATTTTAAAAGAGATGAGTGGCTCTGAAAAGGTAGTTTCAATCCCCAAATGCATAGGTTAATGCCTCATTAACTAAAGATATTTTTAAAAAACAACAATAAAAATGGTTGAGCAGAATTCTTAGCTCTTAAGGAACCGGGTAAATTAGACTGATTATGTTAGAACCTCTTACATCCGCATTCCTAAATAAATAGAAAGAACCAGGTCAGTGTTAAGAATGAAACTGACCATGCCTATCAGGTTGATAAATACTAATTTCAATAAAAATCAACCGCAATTTAGCATCCATTATAGTACTAAAAGGTTAAAGATTGACATCCATCAAAAATGTGGTGATGCTGGGATTACAGAGCATAAGACTTTATTTTCAAACAAAAGAGCTGGACTGTGCGTCACTCTCCCCACAGCCTTTCTCTTGGGTACCCGCTGGCCAGTGGGAGATCTTGCTGAGGCAGGGGGTGTATATAGGATAGTTTCTGTGGCCCTGGGATTGGTTGCCTGTGAGTGAAGTTGAGGTGATTACAGGAATCTCAAAGGTTTTTTTTTCATCAACATAAATATTGAACTTACAACATCTAGCCCAAAACAACTGGAAACATAGCACCCTGCCCTCAAGAAATTAACAAATTCCTTTGTGTCCTTCGGTTTTGACAGAGGGAGCTGTATTGTGTGGCTCATCGTTGCTAAAGTCACTGGGATCGAAGAGAAACTAGTGCAGTATTGGAATGTCAGGCTTTGGTCATACCACCAGGAGACCAACGTGCTGGCTGGATTTCAGGTGCGCACCTGTCTGCATCTAGGGTTAGAAACTCCAAGCCCTGTGAGGTTGAATTACAGGGGCTTTCAGAGGCTCTATTATTCAAGGTAGCTAAGACAGAAGTGGCAGGGGAGTGAAAATCTATGGTGTTAGAGTAATAGAGGGCATGCCTCGCCACTCATACCCCCAGGGAGACTCAACAGAAGACAGGGCTTTGGGGGTTTGTTTTTGGTATGTCTCAGATATTGCATGGGACACCCTTAATGCTAAAAAATGGCAAATTGTTGTTGTTTAAGAACTTGCAAAGTTAAATTATTCTTGTTAAGCAAATTTAAGACCCAGAACCAAAGGAAAATATAAAAGCAGAGCTCCAGGGGTTCCCAGGAGAGGGAGGAGTTCAATAGTGAGAAGGTAGGGTCATCATTTTCAACTGAAGAATACTGAATGTAAGGAAAGGTGATATGTGAAATCCATCCACAAATTATGTGCTGTTCCTTCCATGAAGCCCTGGGGTCTATTCCCCATCTCTTGAGTTGGGGCCAGCTGTGTAACATGCTTTAGTTAACAGATGCTGCAGAGATGATGCAGAACTTCCCAGCCTGGCCCCAGGATATCTGGAAGCTTCCATTCTCATCCCCCTGAACCCTAGGACCATCGTGCCATGAAGAAGCCTGTGATGAAAGACCAGGTGTAGAGAAAGGCTCAGGTGTCCCGGCCACTGCAGCCACCTCAGCTGAGAGTCCGTCCTGGTGCAGCCTCACAAGTGAGACCAAGTGAAACACCCACAGATAACTGACACACAGAGGATCCCAGGAATTGAGGGTGGGTCAGTAAAACTAGTTCTTTAGGAGAGGTGTGTGGGGGGGGAAGGTTTCTAAATTGTGTCATAGCTCAGCTAGATGACCAGGGTCTCACCTAACTCCAGAGCGGTATGTGAGTACTGAACAGCCTCAAGTATGTGAGCAAACAGTCCATCTATAGGGCCAAGGAAAACTGGGGAGAAAGGCTTGAGGATGATTAAGAAGAGACAGCAACCATGAGTATGTCAACCTGAGCTGACAGCAAATAAAGCGACAGTATATATCTAAGGCTCACCTGAACTTTGTGCAGTAGAAATACTGAGCTCTTTTCTATTAAGAGAAAAATCATCACACAAGCTTTGCGACTTTATAGGTTCTAACATTTGGTTCTGCCTTTAATCAGCTTTTGGAGAAGTCACTTTGGGAAAGAGAAAACACATAAAATATTATGATATTTTTTGGTGGAGGAGGCAAGCAGAAAGTATGCCTCCATTGCTTCTGCAAGTCTTGCCCCAGAAGGAATGTTTTGATTGGCAGGAGGTGGGATGGTCAGAGGAGTAGGAGATGGAATGATAATGCTCCAGACACAGTACCAAGAACACAATTTACCTACGAGGCTTCCTAGGGCAGACGGGCTTGGGATTATCCAACCAGCCTCCAAGGGGAAAGAGATACTGTCATGAGCGCCACCCTCCTTTAATACCCTTTCCTCTTCCTCAACCACTCTTGCCACCATAGTTCAGGCCAAGGTTTCAAGTGAACTGTTCACAACACGAAGGTATTGAAGACAAAGCAAAGTGAGTCTACTGTGATGGAGAGTCTAATACCTACCTACAAGGTCCTTCTAAAGATTAAATGATAGGATGTGTTTAGTATAAGCATCTGGCATGGTAGCTATGTTACACTGTAGCTA
This sequence comes from Smutsia gigantea, assembly GCA_032199065.1. Lineage (NCBI taxonomy): Eukaryota > Metazoa > Chordata > Mammalia > Pholidota > Manidae > Smutsia > Smutsia gigantea. Next base: position 26,014 of record JAVSCE010004434.1, read on the forward strand.
TGTATTCATTCATGGCTTTACAATAGGACTTAAAACATCTATAGGTGACGGTTTTAAATTTAATTCTGCATATGATTATATTTTTTCTTTAGCCTACAATTGCTTGAAAATCAGTGACTGTGTTTTATTTTTTGTGTATGCTGGTTTATAACAGGTAGTTCCTCGTGGGCAGTCCACAAATATTTGTTGAATGATTGAATGAATGAATGAATATAATAAGATTCATTTGCTGAATTGAATAAAATAAGGAGAAGAAGGAATATGAGTGTCTATTAATATGCTTAGTATTCACAACCTGAATTTGGATGCAAAGAGGGCCAGAGGCTCACTGCTGGGGCTCACAAAAAATCTTCCAGATCTCTGTGCACCTATATTCAGCAGAGCCAGAGATTATTACACTCCTCCCTCAAAAACAGCCAAGCTAGGCATTTTTTCTCCCTTTATTCCTGTTCTTTATTCCTAGAAACACTATAAACTTGGAAAGCTGAAAGTAATGGTCAAGATTTGGTATTCATCCCATGTGTTTGTGCTTCTAAAGGGCTATCAGAGGAAGATGCTAGTATATGCTACTTCCAGCAAATGAGCTCACCACAGAGCACATGAGAGTACCAGACACTTCCAAAGAGGATAAAGTGTGAGGAGTTGAAAAGATGAATGAGATTCAAACAGCAAAAACATAATGAGAAACTAGAAAGATGAAAAAAAATATGTCCATTAAATTCTCATAATGATCAGCTCTGAATATGGATCAGTTAACCTGGTCCCAACCAGTTAACTTCCCATAACATAAAAGCTCTTTCCAAGATAATAAAGCACATTATGCCATTCCGCATTTGTTTTTCTCTTTTATTTTTTAATTAATCGGCCCAAAAGTACCCTGCAAAGACCTTGTTATGGAAATTATTCCTAGTAATTGCTTGCTTAAGGTGATCCACATGTGTCTGTGTTGTACAATCCCAGCTGCCTTGAGTAAGCAGGGAGTGTCAGCTGAGAGCTGAAGAGCACGTCCACCATTCAGAAGACAGCCTGGGCAAATGTCAACTTAGAAAATTCAACCCATTTCATGGATAAGGGATGGTTGGTTCACTGTGCCTACTCACCGTGGTCAAGGATATATTTCACAATCTCCCCATTGCCGGTTTTAGCTGCGTAGTGAAGGAGTGAACAGTGGTCTGGTCCCTGAATTAGCAGACTGCCTCCATTTTTATAGCTTTCTATTAGCTGAAAAAGAGACATGAGAAGAAGCTCAGGCAGAGTCTGGAACAAGGTACACAGCTAACCAGTGATAAAATAGCAATAATGCAGCCAACCACAAATGTTTCCAGCCTCAGAGGACACAGAGAAAAGTCAGAGATGAAGTAATGTTCCTGGATTGTGTTATCACTTGGACAGATACGGCCAGTGTCTCACTGAGCTCCGGAGAAGGTATGTGGGTATGAAACAGCCCGAGGGAACTGAAACATGCTGAAGTACTTCGTTCTTTTCTTTTCTTTCTTTCTTTCTTTTTTTTTTGTCTTTTCTGGGCACTGGTCTCTATCTCAAGGGAGCAAATAGTGGAGACAAGAACAGAAACTCCCCTATGTTCGCTCAGCATTCTCTCGAGTGAAAGAATGACTGAAGGCTAATGGCAGAAATAGCTTGGTGTCTGGTAGCTAAGCTCCTGACCTGTCCTTTAGTTTTTCTCCAACCTCTGATGAACCTAACACAGAATAGCAAATACAGAAGCTGCCTCCCATTTTCCTGCATGAGACCACGGCGCCCGTGTACGTACTCCACACAAGCACACACACATGCCTCTTTCTTCATCTAGTTCTGCAGCCCAGCCTACTTGCCTTCTGCTAACTGTCCAGCATGTACCAATGAGGCTCGAGAGGTTCTGTGGGGCAGCATGTTAACATGACATAGCAGAAACCTAAAATACCTAAAATATGAGAACAGACTAGGAAAAAAACACACACGGAGATTTGCAGCCTGAGAATGAGGTGGCTAAAGGAGGATGTGGTCTAGTTCATGAAATACTGAATATTATAAACAGTGTAAATGGGTCCCTGTTCTCCAAACTGCAGCATATCAGAGCAAGAAGAGCCTTTCTGGAGCTTCTAAGAGGTAGTTTTAGTACAAACAGCCATCAAATGACACAGCAGGTAATGGGCAAAAGGAATATGTCTACCACCAAAAGAGGTTAGATGACAAAACTTTATAAAAAATCAAACACCTCATAAGGTCAAAGAGAAAAAACTCAGAGTTCATTCTTTCATTCAGTACAACCACAGATCCCCCCTATGCAGCTGCCATGCAGGCAAAGATGACCGGGACTCAGTCACTCACCTGGGAGATGTCACTCACAGTCCATGGGGGAGACAAACATGTATAAAGAATTACACAGTAAGGGAGAAGGAACACAGTGAGATTATCACAGGGCACCAGGAAAGTGCAAGTAGGGGATGGAAAAAAGTCATGGAACACTTCCTAGGAAATAGATCAAAAAGGAGTAGTTGAATGGAAGTCAGGGACATATGGGACTTCCACCCCCCAAACTGTGGAGTAGGAGACAGAGCTGCTCCTAGGTCTCCACAAAAATCTAAGAGAACCCCGCTCTGTTAACGGTACTGGTACTGGCTTACAATGACACTCCCTCTCAATGTGGGCAGAACCACAAAGGATTCGGGCTCAGCAGAGTAGCACAGACCCAATCCAGGAGCTGCCCTCCTTCTGCCTCTCTGTGGTGTTTTCAGACACTGCGAACATAAAGGTGGTCCGCGGGCCTCTTACGCAGCCCTGCTGTACAGGGGCCACTCGCAAGAGCCCTCTCACCGGGCTGGCACCTGGGTCTGCTGTTCTCTGTTCACTGGCTCTCCCTGGCTGGCTCCCTCTCTCCCTCTTTCCCTCTCTTACACACACACACACACACACACACACACACACACACACACACACACATGCACACACAACAAGCTTCATATTGAGTATTTATTGTGCTTTCTACATGGAATAGAGGAATTAAAGAAGATGGAGAAGAAAGAAAAGGGGAAGAAAAATACTTGGGAAGGAAAAGAAAAGAATAAGAGGGAAAAAGAAAAACCTTAAGCCCTTATATTTCATCTCTCAGTAACTAAGGTGTTATTAAGTCATTTCTTAGCCATTTAGAAAATAATTATAACAGAGAATGTAATAAGACAATAGGCCCAATGTAGTGATTTCCCGTATCTCAAATTGTTCTCTACTAAGTACAAACAAAAGCATGGTAATACGCCACCATCCTGGAAAATCTGTTGTTTAGACTAAAAAAACCATATGCAAAATAAAATAAAAAGGTTTTGAAAGTATGGTAGTTTGCAAAATTTTCTGGCTTAGAAACTCTGCAAGGGCAGGAATCAGGTCTTACTCATATCTTTATTTCCCATTTAAGACCTTGCCGGGAACAGAGGATAGCATTTAATCCAGGAAACGGCACTGAACTCACAGGCATACTGCGAGAACACTTTTTTCTGGGTAACAATTCCTAGTGACACTATGATGTAGACATTGGCATCAGCACTGTTTGCAGGAACACGTGTCTAAAGGTGGCAGTTAACTGGGATGCTTGCAACCTTCTCACCATTTGTTTTCTGCTAGCAACCTGTTCAGAATGTAGCACAGAGGTTTCTCAGTCTCTTCAGCACATGTACTTCAAAAGAAGTTATATACAAGGGCAGTGCTTTGCAGCTTTCTTTATGGCTTTTGGTTTCACAATCTGCAAAGGCATCATACCCCATAGGCTGATGGGTAAGGCAGACCCTCTGCCCCTCGGCAGCTGCTGAAGTTACAGATCAAAGCACTGCCAGTGTGGGTTATACAAGGATCCGTATGGATAGTCACAAGTCCCAGTGCCTGAAAATGATATGGGACCAATAGAGCTTTTAGAATACTCGTGGACTATAGTTTACTTTATAACAAACACTTGCATCTCCACCCTATTTATCTATTAAAAAAACAGACTATCACTACATTAATACAACAGCTAACATTTTAGAGTTCCTTCTCTGCAGCAGGAACAGTCTTAGGAGCTTTACATGCATGATTACATTCAATCCTCACCATACAGCAAGGAGTGGGGCAACATTATGACTCCGCTCTACAGATGAGGAAACTGAGGCACAGAGAATATTAAATAATTATACAAAGTCACACATATAGTGAACGGCAGAACCAAGATCTGAAACCAGGAAGTCTGACTTCAGAATTTGCATTCACTCTAGAAACAGCAGGGACAACTTCCCACCCTCTGAACTAAATTCAGCAGAAAACATAAGCACAAATTAAAATGTTCAAGTAGATCAGAAAGAATATCTTCTTTTGGTTAACTGTGACCCCCAAAGTACAAAGCTGTAATCATGTTGGAAAATGTAAGCTCTGGACTGGAGAGTGCATTTCTGGGTGTTGTCTGGATAATCTTTACAGATGCATTCATTTCAAGACCTGTCTGAAAAGAAATCTTTAAAATTTGAATACCAGCTCCTGGAGGGCAGGAATTCCAGGCACTGAGCACTTCATCCTGGGACATGCAGTCCATTTTAACAAGGAAATAGTGTGGTGCCCTTGTACAAACCCTTTGCTGTCAGGAAATATGGAGATTACTGGGAATATTCTGCTCATCCTCCCTGCTCAATTCTTAAAAAAGCATCCTTCCTTTTTCTACTCAGCCAGCACAGGCAGAGGGATGATAAATGACATACAGGATCATGAAAATCTGGTGAGAAATGATGTGGATTTAAAGTTCTGAAAGAATCACCAAGAGTTTTGGTAGGAAGATTTCTTACCTTCATAAGATCACCAGCTATTACTGCCTGCAAAATTGCTGTGAAAGACAAAAGAGAGATGTCCCATTAGTAGAAGACCCTCCCATTAAAAGATTACAAAGGGCTGGATCCATTTTTTTTTCCCAGAAATAGTCTACATTTGGGGAAGGAACCAGGGAAGGGGAAGCAGGCCGAAGGCTGGACCTTGGAACAGAAAAAGGCCTTCTCTTTAGCCCTTCCCTACCCAGGCATCCATCACATACATCATGCTAGAGCCTTCTTGAGATCCCTGTAAACCTGGTTGAGCAAAGAGAACATGAAATTTGGAGTCACACAGATTGGGTTCAAATCTTAGCTCTGATACTTATAAGCTGTGGAACACTGAACAAATCATTTAACCCCTCTGAGCCTGTTTGCACATCTGTAAAAAAGCAAGCTTAAATCTCAAAGGGTTGTTAAAGGGATTCATTATATTATATAAATGTTATTAGCTCATCCACTGCCTAGCCATGACTATTTTCACTCCCATCTTTTGGGCTCCTTCTTTGTCCTTTTGAAGCTCAAAAATTACCAGTAACTTTGTTGGTGTGTTTTGTAGTGATAAATAAAACCTACTGCTATGGAAATGAAGGGGACCAGAGGTAAGGAAGAGGAAACACATATATTTTAATTATGTTCTGAAGAAAACAACATGTGTTTAGCATCTCATTCATTGGTGACTCTTACGGAAAGAATGCTAAAAGTCTTAGGTAACCTAAACTAATTGTAAGAATATATAGCCTTAGGGGGAAGTGCAAGTGCATGGTTACAGAAGAGAAATGAGAAAATACTACTGATAAAAGAGGAAAAATAATAGGTACATGTCTAATGTCATTATGGTTCCTAAAGGGAATATTTACATTCGGTTGGAAACTGTCCCTTCAGAAAAAACAAATATCTAGTTTCAAAAACTACTCAAAAAATAGATTTAAGGCTTCAATGTCACAAAAATATAGAAGAAACTAATTTAGTTTTTAAAGCATCATTTTATTCCTGTTTGACTAGTCTCTCATAGAGTTGGCCAAAAATTCAGTATCATGCCTCGAAGTACATGGAGCCCTTGACAGCCACTGAGCAAAGCCCTCGAAGCTTTTACGTCAAGCATTTATGAGCCCTGGATGACCAGATGCAAAGGACCAGAGGTACATTAAACTCGTTCCTGGTGCTGCGCTGAGTGCCTTCCTCTGATCAAAGCAGAAGCCCTGCAACAGAAGTGGGATGATGGGGGCCGCTGAGCAAGGGAAGGGGCAGGAAGCAGGAAGAGAAGGGAGGAGAAAGGAGAATGGGAAGGAGGGGAAAGGATGTTCCCCTGGCATAATAAGCCGTAAACAATATGCTATTTCCAACTCCCTATGGCTTTGACACACTGCTTTGTACATTGTCAATGCACAATTATTTGTCAAATTGATTGAAAAGAACATGAAGAGAAAAAAGGAGAAGGGGAGAGAGAGAAAAACAACAGAAAGGCAATTAATAAAATGTTATATGTCAAAAGAGCCTAAGAAAACACGTGTCTCACTCTTCATATTGTAGACGGGTACTGGAGTCCAGAGTAGAGGGACTCTCCTGGGACACAGAGCCAGTAGTGGCCCAGTCACCACCATAACGCAGGTCCCTGGGTCCAGTCCAGGCCTCTGTCCCGTGCCCTTTGTGAGCTCACCATGCAGAGCTCTGCTAGGCTCTGTGAGGCCAAAGAAAATGGAAGAACATTGTCTTTATAGGTTATCCAGCTTATAGTGTTGTGAAGAAGGCACTGGAAGGAGCCTAATTCTAATCTCTGTAATTTATCAGATACAAATTTTAAATAATTAAGTTAAAGATTTCATTGCAAAATAAGATTAACAGCTTTCCTGCTCATCTCTCTTTAATAATAGTAAAACCAAAAAAGATGCTTGATAGATACATTAGCAGAAGGGGTAGTTTCAGTATTTTTGTGACTGTGCATAAAAAGGGTATACAGACAGACACTTCAGAAGTTGCCTAGCGATGAGGGTAAAGTCGGTGTGTGAAGTCAAGCAGACACGTCTGTTAATACAACTCCATCAGATGAGAAGCAGAAATGAAGGAGCCATTATGGGATGGTGCTTAACCCCAAGATGGAAACCCTACATCAGAGAACAGGGAGGGAGAGGAAGGAAAAAATATTACCAACCACATATCTGGGAGAACAAATCAGTCTGGACCTTTACACAACAGAATATCCATATTAGGAAAGAAATACAATTAGGGAAATTGCCCCAGAGGGCATTTAATGAGAGCTTAAAATCATAGACAGAAATACAAAACGGCATACTGTCTATGTTTTTAAGATCATATTGAAACATTTCCAAAAATTAAAAAGAAAAAAAAAAGAGAAAATATAAAGGAGAGAGAAAAGAAAAATGAATTCATTAAAGTACCAGTGTAATAAAATTTGGTGCACGTAAGCAATAAATCAAGACAATGAAGGAATTCCCCAGGACACAGTGTATTTTAAGGAGCACTAAAATGAAAAGAAAGAAAGAAAAATAGGAGATGCTGGGGGAAAACTTCCTGGCTAGCTGTGGCATTCAAAGATTTCCTGGAGGAGGAAAACTTTAGACCAACTCTTCCATGATAAGTGAATTAATCAGCAAAGAAGATTTGGAAAATCCTTGTAAGATGAAGGTAGGATATGAACAAAGACACGGAAGTTGCGAATCTTGATGTCTAAAGGAAGCTGCAGAGAGCTGTGTATTATCAAGCTTCAGGTAACGTCCTGCAGAGTCACAGGGGCAACTTGAGTGAGTGCTTTTTAGGTCAACGATAAGGCACTCAGATTTTATCCTGCAGGTGATGAGAAACTGTAGGAGAGTTATATCAGGGCAGCACATAAATGTCCATAAATATGACAGTTTGATTCCACCGCTCTCTTCCCAGCTCTTAGCTCCTTTTCTCCAGATTGCCCGTATTGTAGCTTCTTTCAATTTTCCACCCTGGAGTCATTCGCAGGCATTATTACTTATGTTTGCTGGTTTCCAACAACCACCCAGTTTAAAGTCCCCATGAACAGGTTTGAGGATCTTGTAACAGAATCATAACAACAAACAATTTCTAATTGTACTGGATGGAGATGGAAAGCATGAATATTTATTTTTAAGTCAAGCAATACACCCAAGGGTAGCTATTATGCAAACATTATTGGGCACAAGGCCTGCTTCTCTCTCCTGGTTATGCCCTTCCCTATGAACACTGTTGTTAAAGATTTCCTGTGCATAAAGAAAGCTTGAATCCATTAGTATTCCACTCCAGATAATAGCCTTCTGAAAAATTAAGCTTAAAAACAAATAATGAGTTGTTATAATTACAGTATTATTCTTTATCATTTCTTGAGCTCTGAGCTTGCTCTCTTGCCTTTTCCAAAAATCTTTCAAATTAAGGAAATAATGCTCCTAAATTCAAAGAAACAGAAGTCAAATTGGTAATGGGACATAAAGGTTACTGACTAGATGAATAAGTAGTTTCCTTGGCAATTAAATCACATAAACTTATGTAGTTAGAGAAGTAAAGGGGTAGAGAACTAAGAAGGGTGTCATTTTTAGAGGTTACAAGTTGAATCATTAGCTCACATGAAATGGTTTATTTTTCCTTCCAAGAAATTGCTATACAGTAAACATCCCAAGACAGAAAGCTGGAACTGAGAAGCTCCATCTTCCTTCCCAGTCTCTCTTTCTTAAACCTGGATCTCGAAGAGTCTGGGTATCCTCAGACACCTGTGCACAGAAGGAGAGACTGGCTCTAACCTGGAATCAGGATAGGGAGCGCATAGTCCATGGATCCACAAAGTCCATGCTAGGTCCTGTTTGAGATTTTGGGGATATAACTGTACAGAACAAATTCCATCTCTCAGGGAACTGACATCTTGGTAAGAAATCCAAATTAGGAAGAGATATATTGTAATCGAGTTAGGAATCAGACTGTTTGGTATAAGTTCTGTGAGCACCATTAACTAGCTGTGACCTTGGGCAAGCTAGTCTACCAAGCTTTGGTTCTCTTATGAAGAAAATGAAGAGAAAGCCATTTCTTTTGAAACTCTGCCTTGCCAATAATCTCAAGGAACAGAGAATCTGACCAGTACAGTCTTCTTATAGAATACCATGAGATACTGATATTTTTAACCCCATTACACAGGAACAGCACCATTTCTCATCTAGGAAATGAGGTTAGACTAAGGCCATTACAGTTCTATGTTCTGGCATATGATTACTGCCAAAGGGGTAGTTTAAGGTAGTGATTTTTGCTTTGCAGCCAAAAATATTTAAGAATAAAAAGTACACAGAACATGGCAAAGCCACATAATATGCTTGTGATTCTCAACAAATCAACAAAATAACTATATTATATATAAAATAGTCAACTCTGAGCACTTACGTCTATTTAAAAAGTTTAATTTCTCAAGTCCTGGTATTTTTCAGTTCTTAAATAAACATTCTATTGCCAAATAGTTTATTTTTCACTTAAATAATGATGGCAGTCATCTAAATCTTTTTTTTTAATTGTGGAAGAAAAAAATGAAAAGTAAAACCAAACTGTTAAAGAATGGCTTGTGGAGCCCCAGTGGGGGGAAATGAGTTGACTCACTGAGAACCATACATATGTATCTGGCTTTGCCAAGTTCTGCATACATTTTACTCCAAAATATTTTCATCTGCAAAGCAGTAATAACAACCGAAAATGATCCCCTCGGAAGCAGTCATATTCTACTTCCCAGAACTGTATCTGGTTAGGTCTAAACCTCCCATTTCATAGATGAGGAAACAGGCTTCAGAAATAAATGGACTTTTCAAAGTCACACAAGTTGTTAGCAATCCAACTGAGACACAGAGGGACTCGTAGGGGTTTTTGTGTGTGTTTCTTTTACATTTTCTTTTTCATTTTATTGTTTCTGACCTCTAGGTCAGGGTTCCTTCTGCCATGCTGCTTCTCCTTTGCTGAACCTGGAGGAAGGTGGGCAAAAATTAAAACAAACAACCCCAAATAAAAGTTTCATGAATGCATCACATACAAAATGAAGTCAAGTCAATGGATGGCTTTAAGCTCCAGCTCTTTTTGTGCCAAAGGGGACACTGAATAATGGGCACACCTGTGGCGTATGTCATGGTCACGTTTCCCTTGATCGGAGCCTAACTGGTGTCTTCATACATGCCCTTCATTCAAAGTTCCTTGTTGCTTAGCCACCAGATAGCTTGCACTGTCAGCTGCCCAAGAGCTTACTTCTCTGAAATACATATTTCTGCACAGCTTTTCTGTTATTTTCCTTATCAGACACATTCTGTCCAATTTTTCTACCCTGGAAGCATTCAGGCATGGTACATGAGCAACAAACTGTGGAGTCTTAGTTCCCCAAAATGGAATTGAGTGTGACTGTCAAACATAGTAAAGGTAATGTAACATATTTAATGGTATGGATAACCACAGGGCATTACGCTAATTAAGCATAAAGGAGAAGCAGCTCATGAAAATGACTGTACTTGATATTGTCTTACATAGTGATACTGAACAACTCCAAGATGAGGTGAGAGAGAGAAGGAATTAGGTATTTCTAAGGCTGTCTGCATTTTAATCTAGGCCAAGAGGAGGTTTTGATAATATGTGCTAAGTTGTTAATAATAATAGCTAAAATACTGAGGAGTTTTAATAATCAGACAAATTCAAGATTATTCTTATGACACACACATCTGTATCACTTCTCTGCTACTGCATAGCAAACCATCCCAAAACACAGTGGCTTAAAACACACCTATTTTGTTCAAAAATATGCAGTTTGGGCAGGGTTCCGTGGAAACTGTCTCTGCTCCATCTGGCATCAGATTGGGGCAGCTTCACTGGAAGCTCAGAGATCCACTTTCAAGATGATTGCACGTGGGACTGGTAACTGGGTGGGGCTTCAGCTGGGAGCTTTGCTTCTTCGTGTGGACTTCCTTGTAAAATGGTGACTGGGTTTCAAAAGCAGCCATCCCAAGAGAGCCTAGTGGACGTTACCTTGCTGTGACAATCACACAGGGCCACTTCCATTGTTGTAGGCCTAAGTTTGCCCATACTCAAGGAGCAAAGACACAGACCCCACACCTCAATGAAAAGAATGTCAAAGTCATGTTGCAGGAAGAATGTGTGGGATGGGAGACAGTGCTGTGACTGTTTTGGAAAACACAACCTGTCACATCGTACACTTGCATTGTGATATGCTTTGAGGGAGAGGCTTGGTGCTGACTCTCAAGCAGTGTTGGGAAATGGCCATGAAAATAGCCTTTACCTGCATCACCTATGGGAGTGTATTTTACATACAACACCATCTCCTTTATGTCATGAGTATCTCAGCAGAAAAAGAAAAAAAGCTGCAGACTGCTTTGCTGAAGGACCAGCTTTTAAAGGGAGCAGGAAGAGGAAAGGCAAGGTCTATGCAGACCACAAATACCTGTTGAACTGAACTAGGAATTCTATCTAAGGTGTGCTCCACTTCAATCTCTCCTTAATAAACAGATGTGACAGAAGAATCTGTCCCTCCTCTCTTCCCTCCTCCATCCAGGTAATCCCGTACACCCGCCCACCAGCTTCTCCTTTGTCAAAATATGGACTGGAGGGGGCAGAGTACTCATCTCACATGCCTTGTCATTTCATCATTGTCAGGATCAATCCATCAGTGGCATCGAGGCCATTAAATGCTACAGTGGTCTAATACTCAGATACCACCCGTGCCAAATCCCTCTCAGAGTATATAACCATAAATGGGAGACATAAATAGATTTTGTTTCTAATTACAGAGCTAATCCTCAAATTGAATTCATCTCTGCTAATTTAATGCATGGGATGTGTTCTTTCCACCTGCTGCAGTATGGTTCTTTCCACCTGCTGCAGTAATCCTTTTGAAGCTACCATTAACATAGAAGAGGTTTCCTATTTAGAGAAAAAACTAAACAGCTCCTATCCAGTGTTCCCTCCTGGCAGAGAACTTCCACCTTGCTGCCAGAGGGCCAGGATGTGACCCCTTCAGAAGCAGTTGGTTCCATTCTCTTATCCACCACTGGAATTGGCTACAGACAGTGCAGGTATGTCTCCCAAACATCCCAATTGTTTATCTGTTGCTGTGAAATTGTTCTTTGGCATTTCACATGTCCAAGTCCCATCTCTGCAATTAAGCCACAAGCACAGGGACTGTGTTTTGCACCTGACCCATATTCCATCTTCCAGTGAAAACTCTGTAGTACAGGAAATATTTGAAGTGCATAATACTTGGTTGATACTGTGGTCTGGTGATCCAGCTGGCTATCATCTCAATATTCTACAAACTCTGGACTAAGGAAGACATTCTAAGGAAGAGAAGAAAGCCTACTTTACAGGCTCCTGTTACACTTAGCAGTCAGTTTTGGAGTTGAAGAAATTTTCATATTTTCACCATTTTCTTATCTAATGGTGTTTATTAGATGTAGTGAAACACCATTGTAGGTGTCTTCATAAACCAGAAAGATTTAAATTATAGGTCAAATCAGAGCCCTATCCTAAGCAATGATGTGTTACTTCCCAGAATATCTGTAGTAAGCCTTGGATCAGTGTTAAAACAAATTTCATGAGTTAATTCATTTGCTTTGAGCACTGGGTTAGTGAAGACAAGTTCATAGGTTAAGGGACCAATTGAGTTCATGCTCTTCCACAGTCACAGTATGTTACTTTCAGCCAGTTGTATAAAATTATGTGCCAACAGTCACAAGAGGGATGAGAGGGGCTAATGAAAGTATCTTCGTGGGAATCTATACAACTCAAAATGAATGTTTTCTCTGTATTACCTTTGGATGTAGGGGGTCAACACATTTTTTTATATAGTACCACCTTCTAAAGTCATATCCAACTATTCCATTAAAACTAGAAATATATAAATTTACTTTTAGCATCAACATTATAGAACCCCATCAACTGTTTTTGTTCAATTAATATTAAATTTTTACCAATAGGGAGGATTTTTTTCATATCTGTAAAGGGTTTTAATCTAACTACACCTGACTAAATCCATGAACCCAGAAGTAATTATAGTATGTAATGACACCCTTTCTCCTCCTTAACATTTGCATGAAGCAATACATGTTAAAATGCTTAGTACATTATCAACTGCTTGAGCAATGTAAGAGATGTTTAAAAAAAAAATCTAAAATTCTCCGCAAGTCCTTATCCCTTGAATGCTAAGAGAGTTTAGATGGACACATTGTGTTTATTTTTGCTTTCCCAGCATTTGGATGATAAAACTATAATCCTGAGAGGGTAAGAGAAATGGAAGAACTAATAAACAAGGACCTTGTTAGCCTCACCGAGGAGAAGAAGGTGCCAAGTAGAGGAATTGCCGCTGACCTTCACTCCTAGTGACTTTTCCTGAGGATCTTAGAGATAGGATCAGAGCTCTGGCTTCCTTCCCTTCCCTCCATGTCACACCGGCTTTCCTCCTTTGATAGGTCTCCTTGAAGTTTCTTGATGGATTTTAGCAGTGTCCTTCAGGACCTCTAAAAGGAACTTAGACTGAGAAAGTGTGCTCATATTTCATTCAGTAATAGCTGCGAGCAGATCTGATGTGGCCTGAAAGTGATGGATGGTTATTGGTTTTCACCAAACATCAAGACTGCATGGGAAATGGTGTTTGAGGCCAGGCTCCAAGTACAAATGAGTGCGTCCTAGAGCTTAAAAAGATGATAAGTTTATGGGTCATGCGGTCACCAGGATGGACACTTAAGTACCTTATCACTGCCTCGCAGCCCACTGACCACTCTGTAAGATGAAGGCCTTTTTAACTGAAAAGAATAGGTTTAGCCAAACACTCCTCACTGACACAAAAGTAAAGCCAAGGAGGACTTAATATAGCAAAGGTTACTCAGGGACATACACCAGTAAAATGCACACGTAGCAAAAAACTGTGTTATTCCTGGAGCCTTCCTTCACTTACAAGGGTAAAGACAGGCAAGATAACTTGTATTAGTAATAAAGTTATAATAAAACACTAATTTTGAACCCTCCCCATATCAGCATATGACAGATATTGTAAGCAAAGAAATATGAAGCATTTTATTTCAGAGAAATGGAAAATAATTTTCACTTCACTTCAACATAATTCTAAATTGATGAAGCAATAGCATATCTTAGAAGCAAGAATTATAAATGGTGAGTTCTGAAGCTTGCCCAAAAGATAAGATACAAAAGAGAATAGGCTTCAGTAAGAGTAAATCTGTTATGATATTTATTACAGAGCAGATTTTACTGTCCAGTTGCTGTGAAGAGAAAATGAAAATTACACCTTCGTTCCTTTTGGAAATTCATGTACTCTTAAGAAAGAAGAGTATCTATGAAGTAACATCTACACATAGTCCCTGACGGTTGAATAAACTGAGAGATGTCTATGGCCATACTACCCTGAACACACGCCTGATCTCATCAGAAACTGATGAATGGGACAATTTTCTAGGGAAGTTATACTATTCAGAAAGGTAAGATTTGTGTTGGCAGAAAGTATGGGAGAAGGTTTTTCTACAGAGAACACCAGTTGGCCCGAGGCATTGAGGGACAAGCGAAAAGCAGTTTCACTTGACAAAGTGGGGTGTCTGAAATGGGGATAGGGAGAAATGAGTCAGGAAGGGGGTGCTGTAGACACCTTCAAAGAATCAGAGTAATGTGAGGCCAGAGAAAATCACTCAGCAGCTCCATTTTCAGAATATAATCTTGGCTAGATTGTCACTTCTCTTCCTCAAAGATAAAAGGGGCTTAAATACGTGTGTGTGTGTGTGTGTGTGTGTGTGTGTGTGTGTGTGTGTGTGTACACAAAGGAAAAGACTGAAAGAAAGATCACTGGAAAATCAGATGCCTGAAGAGGGAAGTCTGGGTGGGCCATGCTTTTTGAGAGTAAGAAGCCTGCAGGGTTAGTTAGGTTAATGTGAGAGCCAGAGAGGCACACAGTCAAAGACAGAGCACATAGCTACAGAAACTGTACTGTTTAAATGACTTTCTTGCTGTCTTATAAACACCTATAAAAACACTAATTTTTTTGTAGTGGCTGAAATAACTGCCTTCACTTACAAAGATGAAAGAGGGGAAGGAAATTTCACCAGACTGAACAAAATTGAGTGGATTCTGGCTGGTTACAAATTCCCTTTTCAATAAGCGTTGGGGCTTTGCTTTGTCAGGAGAAAACCTGGAAGCTGCATAATGAAGTAGTAATGAATTTTGTTACCTTGCTAAAGAAAGCTACTAGTGTGAAAGCTGCCTGCAGCATTTATGCACTTGCAAAGTTGATTTTCTTTCCTTTCGGAAGGTGGGTATGTGGTGAGGTGTGGAAATAGCAGTGCTGTTTGTCATCAGCAGAAATAACAGACTGGCAGTCATCTGCAGAAATCCATATGCATGCGCCATCGAAAGCAGGGCACAGGTGTCTCCCAAACACCTTTCCAAAATTCAAGATGAAATTTGTGGCTTGTCCTCAAGTAATTAAGTGCCCAGTATTCTTTCTGAGTCAGTGGGACAGAAGAGGACTTAGATGTCAGCCAGCTCAGCCTGCTGGATGAAGAGACAGAGGCCTAAGGGGAGTGATCGGTCCCAGATTACCCAGCCTGCAAAGAGCAGAGCCAGGGCGGTGCCTTCCCTCCAAGACCTGGCTCTTGTCCTCGCCCGATGCTGCCGCCATGCCCTAGGGAACTGCCCAGAATGATACAAGTCATTCTCCACCCGTTGGCCTGTAACTAGAGGAAATGTCTAGTTCCAGTAAACTTAAAATCCAATAGGCTTGAATAATGTCATAAGTTCCTGCAAATGTGGCACATCAGGTCTATTTACAGAAAAAGACATTCCCATTTCAGTTATTTGGCACTGACGCTTTCTCTTGCTCTCTCTTGCACTGTTAGTCTCCTCCTCGATCCCTTTCTTTTGTTAGTATTTGCAAATAAACTCTGTGCAAGGCATAGAGCTAAATGTGTGACCTGTCTCCTCCTAAGTCCTCACAGTAAGTGAGGAAAATCATCCCCACTTTAAGGATGAAAAAACTGAGGCTTAGTGAGGCTCAGTGATTTGTTTAAGACCACACAGCTAACCCACAGCCAAGCCAGGACATAAACCCACCATATGAAAGGCTGTTATCAGGGTGCATTCTCTCCAGCCGTGTGCCACACTGCCCCCTAATTTGGCTGTGGGGACTGCCGAACAGTACTGTAGTGTCATTAGGTGGTGAAATGAGGTCCTCTCTTCCCCGTGTTCCCCTGGGCAGCCCCGGGGGTACAGTTTGAGTTGAGGTCACAGAAAACAAAGTTGCAGTGCTGGGAAAGGGAAGCGGGTGGGGATGCGCTGTTCCTAGGTGTTCCATGGCTTAAGTTGACTGGGAGAAGGGATATAACATGGAGCTAAGAAAGTCATACCCTAAAACTGAGAGCACCCAAGAGAGACCCGGAACATGGGAACGGACATCGAAGGCTGGCAAAATGAGGAAGCGTTTAGTTAGCTTCATTACTTTGAAAAAGAGCTGCACTGATGGGTATTTCTCCAGTTCTCTCCAGGACAGTATAGGCCTACATAGCTGTAACAGACAGCCTGGGCAAACAGTCGCACAGCAAAAATGCTTCCAACACAAGGGAGCCTCCTGTAACACATCCAGAGCTGATCTTCTAGGAACTGACTGGAGGAGACAATGCACTCTCATGTTCTGCAACTGCTCATCATGCTTAGGCTAAGACCATGACTCAGGGAAACCAGCACCCAGCCAGAGCTTGGCAAGAGGAAGCCATCCAAATAAAAAGAAGGTTCCAGCTGGAGCATGCTGGGGAAAACTTTTCAGTGGATATTCGGGTTTCTAGTCAAGTAGGAAACAAATGAAGTGACGTGCTCTTCACCCAAGGGTTGTATACAATGACAGTCATGTCCTTGCCTCGTCCCTTGATTACATGTATGCTAATGAACCTAGATCATATCGTTTCATACAGTAAAAAGCTTCAATAAACACAGTAAACTTCAAAAAGTAAGTGTTAATTCAATTCTTCATTTCTGCTCTCACAGGGACCAAGTGAAGTATTTCCCATTTCCTTTTTAAACACTTAACTGTAGGATAAGCAACTCATCTTAGGAATGAAATCCACCATAGCTCCGTTTGTTGCCAGAGCATCCGTGGCACAGACTTCTATGGCGACCTCTTCCTACCGTCCACTTAAAAGAAAACTAGGAGGTTAGCCTTCCTCCCTAAATCTCTCCTTTTTCCTGTTACTTTCCTGTTTTGAAATGTTTTAAATACTTTAATGTAAATGATCTCTGAAGCCAAAGGCAATCTAAAGCAAAGCTGTGGGTAGATCTTAGCAAAGAGCACTCTCCCTACACACACACACACACACACACACACACTCACTCACTCACTCCCCTGTAATAAGGCTTCAAAAGACAATTATATAATCATCACCAAGAAGCACTGCAAAAGAACCAAAGGGATGAAGGGATTATATGGTCAGAGCCAACAGGGAGATTTAATGCAGGGGAACAGGAGAGAGCAGGAGGGTCAGGGCACATACAAAGTGATATAGCCTGATTTTGGAAAGCCCAGGGGGTTCTGTTTTGTTTGCTTGTACTGCTTCATTTTGTTTTTTAATCAGCAGTGATGGTCTGTTTTTCTAGGAAATGTGAAAGAAGACCAGCCAAGAAAAAGCACGCTGTCATTTTTATTCCTGTCCTTTCACACAGTCCTTGGGGAGCACCCCGTGAGACCACCATAAAAGGCCATCTTTTCGGCACATTAGTAATTGAATTTCTTTGGAAAAGGAACAGGACTAACCTATCTTCTTCAACAGAGAACAACGTTAATGAGGCTACAATGGGATTCAAAGACTTGTATTGAAAGTTTCTGTTTGCCAACACCACATACTGCACGAAATGTAACAGTGAAACTTGTATAGAGAGAATCAGTTCTGTGCCAGGACACAGCATAGAATAGGGCAACATCTCTATTCACTGGGTTTATAATTACATAAGAAGGACACCACCACCCATGGGAGAAAAAAATTTGGAATGCAGTCAAAAACACAGCGAGTGAATGGGAAGGAGAAATCACAGGCATTTGAGTTGCCAGGAAAATTCATCATTGTTTGTCCTTAGACTCTACAGAGGTGGTTCCAAGACACGGGAATTAATGAGCCCCGAGAAGGATCTTGAATGGAGGACAATGAAGGTGGGCTGCCAGAGTGATGGCAGGAGGTGATATAAACCATGTGGCCCTGTGAATACAAGGGAGTGAGATGGGGAAAGAGGCCTCCAGGCAGGGGAGTAGAAACAATTCACTGAGCAACGTGAGCTAAACCAGGGTGAGGAAGAGACTCAAAGGTGAGCACTAAAAAGATTGAATCTAATTAAAATGCCAATGGGGGATTCCATAGTCAGAAACTGAGTCTGAGGCAAAAAAAAAAAAAAAAAAGACACTCTAGCAACTTTGCATTTGGCAGCCTGATGACACTGCGAAGTGGCATACTGTGACGGCCAAGACTGAAAATTCTTCCCAGCAAGGCAACCGAAGATCTGTAGATGCTTCCATTGGTATCATCAGCCAAGTTTACTCATCACATTTACTAACAAATAACTTATAGAACATAAAAGGGGAAAACATTTAACTTTCTTAATCCACTCTACTATTCTGGTCATCAGAATTGGCTTCCTATTGTGATATTTCCTTAAGCTACCTTTCAAGATTTCCACCTTTTTAAGAGTGAGTACTATGGACAGGAAATTCAATCCCTATTTCTGTGATTACGGAAGTATCAGGGTAGGAGAAATGGATCAGGAATATATCTTTGAATTGTTTCTCTATGTCAAGGCTACTGAACATGATATGAAAAAACAAACAAACAAACAAATCTTGTTTTTAATGATCAATTCCCACCCCATGATTATGAGGTTTTTCATTTAACAAAGTGTCAGGATTTCCTATTACACGAGCTCAAACCTCAGCAGTGCTAGTGAAAGACTGTATAGAGGAGTGGCTAAGAATGGGATCTGGATCTGGATTATCTGAGTTGGAATCGTAGTTCTAACCCTCAGTAGCTATGCATGTGGCCTTGGGCCAGTTATCTAATAGGTTTGTGCCTTAGTTTCCTCATCCATAAGATGGGAATAATAGTAGTACTCTGTTGTGAAGATTAAATGCATGTGTAACTTTTAGAGTAATTGGTTTAGTGTGTAATAGTTTGGTGTGACCTTGAAGAAATTAATTAGCCTCTCTAAAACTCAACTGAACATACCTTAGGACATTGCCTGGCACTTCAAAGTTGTAGTACGTGCTGATCTATCTTTCTACCTACCTACCTACCTATCTATCTACCTATCTATCTACCTACGTATCTATCTACCTACCTATCTATCTACCTACGTATCTATCTACCTACCTATCTATCTACCTATCTATCTATCTATCTATCATCTATCTATCTATCTATCTATCTATCTATCTATCTACCTACCTACCTACCTATCTACCTACCTACCTATCTATCTATCTATCTATCTATCTATCTATCTATCTATCTATCTATCTATCTACCTACCTATCTATCTACCTATCTATCTATCTATCTATCTATCTATCTATCTATCTATCTATCTATCTATCTATCTATCTATCTATCTATCTGTCTATCTACCTACCTATCTATCTATCTACCTATCTATCTACCTACCTATCTATCTACCCATCTATCTACCTATCTACCTATCTATCTATCTATCTACCTATCTATTCATTTATTCATCTATTCATTTATTTATTTAGGTTCAAGTACACATAAGAGTATATTACACCAAATAATTTTAAAGGAGTGGTTGAAATTATTTTGCTAAAACACAAAGACCCAAACCATCAATCCCTTCAACCTTAAGTTTCTCAAAAATCAACTTTTTCTTTTAAAAAAATTTTCAACTTCAGGAGGTATTACAGACATTTAAAATAAGTATAACTCTCAAGATATTTAACTTTAATGTGAATAAAGATGAATATTGGTTTCTCTTTTTGATGGTAAGAGGAATAAGATATAATCTGAACTTCCCTAACAATTTATGCCAAAATGCTGGATTAAAAAAAAAAATCAGAAAGTATGGTGGTACTAGTTGCAAGCAGGCTTTCTGAATATTCCTGAATTTCCACATACAGAGAGAAACAAAAAAACTAGGAAGAACCACCAAGAACACAAGGTCAACTCTTAAAGCAAGAATAATATACTTACAAACCTCAAACTTGTAAGTGGCTGCAGAGAACAACCAATAGCCAAAGACCTGAGTTCTGTCAGTGCGTGTGCAGGAAAACAGGGAAACAGTGGGGCACCTGATAGACCAGAGAATAAGAAAGCCTCAAAATAGCCAAATAGGTGTTCCCTGAAAAGTACAGTGGGCCAGTATGAGAACAGCTACAGAAACTGTCAGAAGCTTTTCCCATTTGTATGGCAAATGAATGCTAGGGCCCCCAGTAATGACCGAAGTCCCTAGAGCACTGTAGCCCCTATGAACTCTTGAAACTGACCATCTGGGACTCTCCTTCCAGACAGGACCCAAACTGAGGGTAAACTTCTGGCTGGAATACACATTCAGCAGAGCAAGGCCAACAGTAGTAAAGGAAGAGGTCTGGATCAAAGTGAGGACAGGCATTTCAGACAGGAAGTCTGAGAAAACAAGCCGCCACCTTTCTGAGGGCACACAAAAGCAACAGAAGAATGGGCTCGCCAGTGTTAGAATGGCTAATTGAAATATTTTTCTTTCTGAAATTCAGAAAAATTAATTTCATATAAAAAGAGCAAAAGAAAAATAATGAGGTACGATCTCACACACTTTTAGAAGAGAAAGAAGAACAGAATAACATTTCCTACAGAAAATGAAAGTGTACCACAAAACGCATTTGGTAAAGTTCAATACCCGCTGATTGAACAAATTTGAATTAAGAAAAAAACCTGCCAAACCAGAACCACGATGGGCACCAGGGCCACTGCTCACTGAGCTTCACACTTCCTGGTGGCTCGTGGATGGCATCCACTTAGGGAGCAGTGACACTGATGATGTCTATTCGATACTGTACTGAAGGTTCTAATCAGCACAAAGAGGACCATAAATTTATACACAAAGCACAGTGAGTGGAAAGGATGAAACAAATTGTTATTACTTGAAAACGAGATTGCTATGAGAATTCTTTCCTCACAAAAAGACTCTTTAAAGTTTACGCATTTAAAAGTTTAGAAGGAATCTTGTTTCAAGTTTCTAAGTCAAGAAGCTGAAACCTTTTCATCTAAAATCGGCAACAAGACAGGGATGCCCACTCTCCCCACTCTTATTCAGCATAGTACTGGAGGTCCTAGCCACGGCAATCAGACAGAACAAAGAAATACAAGGCATCCAGATTGGTAAAGAAGTCAAACTGTCACTGTTTGCAGATGACATGATATTGTACATAAAAAACCCTAAAGACTCCACTCCAAAACTACTAGAACTAATATCTGAATTCAGCAAAGATGCAGGATACAAAATTAATATACAGTATCTGTTGCTTTCCTATATACTAATGATGAGTTAACAGAAAGAGAAATCAGGAAAACAATTCCATTCAAAACAATTGCATCAAAAAGAATAAAATACCTAGGAACAAACCTAATGAAGGAAGTGAAAGACCTATATCCTGAAAACTACAAGACACTCCTAAGAGAAATTAAAGAGGACATTAACAAATGGAAATTCATCCCATGCTCTTGGCTAGGTAGAATAAATATTGTCAAAATGGCTATACTACCTAAAGCAATCTACAGATTCGATGCAATCCCTATCAAAATACCAACAGCATTCTTCAATGAACTGGAACAAATAATTCTAAAATTCATATGGAACCACAAAAGACCCCAAATAGCCAAAGCAATCCTGAGAAGGAAGAATAAAATGGGGAATTATGCTCCCAGACTTCAAGCTCTACTACAAAGCTGCAGTAATCAAGATAATTTGGTACTGGCACAAAAACAGACCCACAGACCAGTGGAACAGAATAGAAAGTCCAGACATTAAGCCAAACATATACAGTCAATTAATATATGATAAAGGAGCCATGGATATACAATGGGGAAATGACAGCCTCTTCAGCAGCTGGTGTTGGAAAAACTGGACAGCTATGTGTAAGAGAATGAAACTGGACTACTGTCTAACCCCATACACAAAAGTCAACTCAAAATGGATCACAGACCTGAATGTAAGTCATGAAACCATAAAACTCTTAGAAAAAAACATAGGCAAAAATCTCTTGGACATAAACATGAACAACTTCTTCATGAACATATCTCCCCGGGCAAGGGAAACAAAAGCAAAAATGAACAAGTGGGACTATATCAAGCTGAAAAGCTTCTGTACAGCAAAGGACACCATCAGTAGAACAAAAACACATCCTACAGTATGGGAGAATATATTCATAAATGACGTATCCGATAAGGGGTTGACATCCAAAATATATAAAGAACTCATGCACCTCAACAAACAAAAAGCAAATAATCCAATTAAGAAATGGGCAGAGGATATGAATAGACATTTCTCCAAAGAAGAAATTCAGATGGCCAACAGGCACATGAAAAGATGCTCCACATTGCTAATCATCAGAGAAATGCAAATTAAAACCACAATGAGATATCACCTCACACCAGTAATGATGGCCACCATGCAAAACACAAACAACAACAAATGTTGGTGAGGATGTGGAGAAAGGGGAACCCTTCTACACTGCTGGTGGGAATGCAAATTAGTTCAACCATTGTGGAAAGCAGTATGGAGGTTCCTCAAAATAAAAATACCATTTGACCCAGGAATCCCACTCCTAGGGTAAAATCCTAGGAATTTACCCTAAGAATGCAGAAGCCCAGTTTGAAAAAGACAGATGCACCCCTATGTTTATCGCAGCACTATTTACAATAGCCAAGAAATGGAAGCAACCTAAGTGTCCATCAGTAGATGAATGGATAAAGAAGATGTGGTACATATACACAATGGAATATTATTCAGCCATAAGAATAAAACAAATCCTACCATTTGCAACAACATGGATGGAGCTAGAGGGTATTATGCTCAGTGAAATAAGCCAAGCCGAAAAAGACAAGTATCAAATGATTTCACTCATATGTGGAGTATAAGAACAAAGAAAAAAACTGAAGGAACAAAACAGCAGCAGACTCACAGAACCCAAGAATGGCCTAACAGTTACCAAAGGGAAAGGGACTGGGGAGGATGGATGGGAAGCGAAGTACAAGGGGGGAAAAGGGGCATTACGATTAGCAGACATAAGGTAGGGGGGGCACAGGGAGGGCTGTATAACTCAGAGAAGACAGTAGTGATTCTGTAGCATCTCACTACGCTGATGGACAGTGACTGTAATGGGGTATGTGGGGGGGACTAGATGAAGTGGGGAGCTTAGTAACCATAATGTTGCACATGTAATTGTAGATTAATGGTACCAAAAAAAAAGATTCTAAGTCAATTGCATTTTAACATGCCAACAATCATTTAGAAAATATCATTTAAAAAATATAACGTGAAATATCACTAAAAAATGTACAGTACCTATGAATATATTTAACAAAAGATGGCCAGACCCTTCATGAAGAAAACTATAAAACTCTTCTGATAGGCTTTTAAACAGGCCAATTAGTCTTTAAAAAGTAATTAAATATAAAGAGATATGGTTTGAGATGGAAAGACTCATCATACAAATATCAATTCTCTTTATACTAATTTATAGATTCATGCAATTTCCATGAAAATTGTGACACAAAACTCAATAAGATGATTCTAAAATTTATACAGAAGAGCAAAAGTCCATGTATAACCAAGACAGTCTTGAAGAGGAGCATGTTTTAGAGCAGGTGCTCTCCCAGATATCAAGATTTATACCAAAGTTAGGCAATTAAAACAATATAGTATCGCCCAGGAATAGACATATGGATCAATAAAACAGAAAAGAGAATCTAGAAATCCACATATATGGAGAGACAAAACAGGCTTTTCAAGTCTGTGAAGGAAATGAATGATGATGACTGGTTATGTTTGTGAAAAAAGTAAAAATAAAATTGGACCTTTACCTCTCACCAAACACAAAACCAATTCAAAGATATCAAAGATACAATTAAAAGGCAACACTATAAAAGTATAGAAGAGATAATAGGACAGCATCTTTATGATTACACTATGAAAAGGTTTCTTTAAAGAACATACCAAAGGTGTAACCCATGGAGATAATACTAATAATTTGATTACATTAAAGAATATCTATTTCTTTAAAAAGTTTTCAAGAATAAACCACAAACTGGAGAAAATTTGCAATACATATAGCCAACAAAAAATTTTTACCTAGAATATGTTGAAGTGTTGTTTATAAATCATTAAGGGAAAGACAAATAATCTGGGGGGAGGGAGACAGGCAAAGGAAAGACAGGCATTTCATAGAACACTAAACATAAATGGCCTATAAATATATGACAAATTCTCACTCTGAAGTGGAATCACTTAATGCATATGAAAATCACCAGATACCATTTGACACTCCCACCAAATAAGCAAAAAAAACTTTCAATAAGTTAGTATCAAGTGTTGGCAGGAATGCAGAGCAATAGGAACTCTTACCCACTGCAGTTGGGAGTGTAAATTACAATGATCACATTGGAAAAGAGTTCATCATTATGTAAGTTAAATATGTATGTAACTTGCCATGTAACTATGCCTTGCCTAGGTTTAAGCCCTAGAGAAATTCTTACACATGGACACCAGGAAGTCATGAAAAAGGATGTTCATAATGAAATTATCTGCGATAGCAAAACAAAACCAAACAAACAAAAATCACCTGGTGTCTATATAAACACCAGCAAAATTTGGTTACATAAATTATCATATATTCATACAATAGAATACTATACAACATGAAAAATGAATGAAATGAATGTGGCGCTCATCAAGGATGAACCACAAAAACAATATTCCGAACAAAAGAAGCACATCACAGAAGAAAAGTTTACAACAGAATTCAATTTATAAACATTCAAAATAAGCAAAATCATATTCACATACACACACATATATGTGGAAACCATATTTATACACACACACACATACATTCATATGTGGAATATGCATATATGTAGTAAAATGATAAAGAGAAACAAGGAAACTTTTAACAGAAATCAAAATAGTAGTTACCTCTATAAGAGAGGGAAGAGAAAGTAATCAGAGAGGCAACCACCAAGCTTCCAGATTACAAGGAATGTTTTATTACTAGGCTGAGGGCTGGGGATGCAGTAGTTCTGTCGGTTATTATTTAAATTGATCCAGTAAGTCATATATATTTTTATGAATGTTATCTATTTCAGTAAGACTGTATATATGTACATATTTATACTAGACAGAAAAATGAAGCTATGGCATCTGAGCCAAGAGACAGCAATTGCTGCAGTAAAGGGCGTTAGGCCACAATGCGCTTCCTTGCACAACCCACTGTGAAGTAAAACTGACTCCAAGCCTGACAGCGGACGCATCCTTGGGCACTTACGCTGGGATTGTGGTGGTTACAATTCCGTTTCCAGATACCGCTACTCCCAACCTCTGTCCGCTGCAGTACTGCTGCGACAGAAGAGTGTCCAGCTGATGTGAGAACCGTTACTGCCACCAGGACTGGGAGGGGAGGTAGCACAGGAGAGGGGTACCTGCTTCAGACTTTCCAAGGGAATCAAACAATCATTGGCCCTTGCATTCAAGAGAGTCAAACAATTAAGGTCTTTTATTTTGCGAGCAGACATTAGCTGCAAGATGGCCCTCTGTCGGTGCACTGGCTTAGGCAGCCCCCGCAGAGAGGCATCCTGAAAGGCCATTAAACAGGAGGCTAGGATGACAGCAAGACTCTGAGGCTGGAGCAGGCGAAGCAGCCTGGGCACAGAAGGTGGCTCCAGGAGCAATTTAAATGATGAAGTGATAGGCACTAAATGCAGAGGAAACTCACAGGACAGGGCAATCAATCACTGCCAAGCTTATCTTCTGACAAGGGGGAGAACTCCAGCTTCCAGATGTAGCATTAAAATGTAATGCTTCCCCTGGGACTTAGCATTGCAGGTCTCCCTAAAGCTTCAGTTTCACTCAGTTAACTAATTACGAGAGCATGTGACATTGGTATTTACTCTTTCTACACAGACAAATCATTCCCAGCAGGAGGGAGAAGTT
Source organism: Smutsia gigantea (assembly GCA_032199065.1). NCBI lineage: Eukaryota > Metazoa > Chordata > Mammalia > Pholidota > Manidae > Smutsia > Smutsia gigantea. The sequence continues at coordinate 52,047 of JAVSCE010004434.1, forward strand.
GTTATTTTTGTTCTGTTTTGTTTTGTCATTAAAAAGAAATTACTCACAAAGAAGTAAATAAGCTCTTGTTAGAGGGAAAACATTTTTTTTCCTCTATAATTCTATCAATTCACCTTATTGCAGACAATCGTTTTTTGTTTGTTTTCTGGGAACATGGTGGATCAGTGAGCAAGAGTTGAGTGTTAGAACCAGGCCTGGAATTACTACCACTTAGTACCTGTGTGATTTTAAGCTATTTTCCCTACTAAAACATTGAGCATAATACATCTACTGTGCAGTGTTGTTTGTTCTAAAGATGAAATAACATAGTTGAAGAACTTTAGCATAGTATCTCCACATAATAAACATTCAATAATTTTTAGCCTTTATTCTCAATGGCTCTGATACTCTATTATGTAAATATAAACATTTTACATTTCATTTACACCCTACACAGTCAATTCTATATGTCCACACATCTAATCATGAACTGTATCTTTACTTTGTCACTACAAGCTAAATTGTGTAGTAACCATTTTACTCCTTCTCACCCAGATATAAAAAGGTTTCCTATGAAAATCTAATATTTAATGATATGCTACGGAAAGGAATTTTCCACCTGATTTACCACCTTTCCCCAGCCTATCTTTTAACTTTTCAAAGGCAGCACAAAATGCTGAGCAGACATCACCAGTAAACTCACTTCCCCAGCCACTGCCCGAACAATCCTAGCATTATGTTTGGGTGCTTATGACAGATTGGAAAATGATTTCCCATTTGAACTCACAGCAATCCCATGAGGTAGTTAGGAAGAGTAGATGACCAGCCTCACTTTACAGAAAGGAAATGGCAAGTAAGAGGGTAAACGACAAAGCCGCGATGTTCAAGCACAGCTTCTGTAAAGGAATAATCTGTGAGAATTGAGAAAGCCAGGGATACTGGACTTTGGACAGTTAGATTTTTCTCAAGAATGAAGTCTATTTTGGAAATAGACTGAGCAGTTATTAGAGAGACAAGTAGGACCATTGGTGGAAAGCAAACAAAATAGAAAGTTAAGAAGCATAGGGCTTTACACTCCAGTTTCACAATCCGTTTGCCCAATGTGCCTTAATTTTTCTATCCATAATGTTGAGAAAGCAAAAATGCTACTTCTTACCTCTTTGACAAATACATTGTGATGTCATTGTTGTGTACAAATGTAAGCTTGAAGATACGCTATTCAAGAGGTTTTATGCTAACCACAGCAAATATGAACACTTAAAAATGTATAAACATAAGAAAACATATTTTGAGTGCTAGTAGAAAATCTTGGTAATAAAAGATGAGAATATTTTCCCAAGGATACATGGGTTAAAAGATGAGAAAAACAAGATTATATTAGATAAGTCAGCATTATAAGTTTACATTACATGTTTGAATAGTTTTTCGAAGCTGCAGAATCAAACTAAGAGGCATGGACATGTAATAAATGTTTTGAAGCCATGAAAATATAAGAAGTAATCTAGTTTGGATAAAGCCTCATGGCAGTTCTTACAACAATCTGTTCCAAAGGGCCAATGCTGAGCAACTCTCTCTGGTGTAGTCACCTTTCAGGACTTCCAAGGTCACCAACATCATGTTCCCTGATAGCTCATTAATCCTTTAAGAATTCCTAGTGGACTAAGGAATTGCAATTCAGCAGTCCCACCCCCATCTTTTTATGGAACTGGGGATAAGTTCCTTTAGATAGGAAGGCAAAAGCAAACAAAGATCACTCAGGGGAACCCTAGTTCAAAATAAAAATGAAACACAAGTTTCTATAGTTTATAATTTGAAAGCTCTTCAGGGACTTCTAAATATGCAAAACAAAACCTCATCATACCAACACGATCAGCAAAATGGCATACAATAATAACAATAACAGGTCATCATTAGGTGATTGATTGACTAATTCTGACTTAATGGGCCTGAAAATGACTTGCCATATGATTCTTCTAGAACATGATACAACTCTATTCCAATACTGGGAAAGATTTTATATGGCAGAACAGGCCTCCCTAAAATTCCCCCAACTCTCCTTCCTTCATTTATTTAATACAAATCTTTGAATGTTTGCTGTTTGTTGGGATCTATATCAAAGAGCTCACAGTCTAGCAGAGGAGACAGATAAATCAACCACAAAATTTATGTGTTAAATTCCAGAATGAAGAAAATTATTTGATGCAGTGATAAACAGGTCAGAAATCTCACACAAAGGATGAGATGGTTAACAAGCTTTCAAATGGTGAGTATAAACTGCGTATGGATGAAAGCAGGGAGGATGATTACACTGTGAGTTCCTGAGGTTAGACATAGTGCCGCATAACTAGAGCACAGAGCATAGGGGGGAGAAAGGGAAAAAGATACCCCGAAAAAGCAATAAGCAGTTGAGGAAGACAAAGATCCATCATTTAGAACTTTCCTTTTTGTGTTAAAATACAATATTGGGAAGGTGAAAACAAGTGCTGGTCTATTGAAAAGATTTCATCCTGCCAGCAATGCAGGAGCAGATTTTTACTACAGAACAATCAGGGTGGTGCTAGCTAAGTATACAGTGAACTAGAGGAAGGAAATCTAAAGGTAAGGATATCAGTTATAAGACAATTGTAAAAGTCCAAGCAGGACCAGGAGAGGCCTTAAACTAAAGCAACGGGATGGAGAAGAAGAGAGGTAAATAATAAAAAACAGAGTTAGAATTTAGTGACCACGTAGAAATGAGGGGGAGGGAACCTTAAAGCAGCTTTTCATGTGTTCCCCTTGGCTGGCTGAGCGGGTAATGGTGCCCCGGCTCAATCAGGGATGCAAGAGGAATGCCAGCAGTACTCCCAGAGTCCTGGTTTAGCCCCCTTGTACAAGATTAATCAGGAGGTATGTGCCATCCCACTGCTACCTCTCCAGCAGACCCATCAAGCTCCTCAAGGGGAAAATTGTGTGTCACATACCATACTGCCTCTGCATACAGCCCCCAATAGCATATTCATGTAATGTGATTATAAAGAACTGATCCATTGTGAGCATTTAGTGAACATTTCTGAATGACAGATTGAATAAATGAACAATCCCTAGTGTTGCATTTGACAAAACTATGTATTTTCTCCTTTGAATGAAATAACTGTCTTAAAATACAAATAACTCACCTCAGCTGAGTAACAACGCATGCCACTACCAATTAGTCTCATTTCAGACTCATAAAGCCCGGTGCAAATCCCAATCTCCAATCGTGAAGGGATTTGGGGGAATATCTACTACAACTCCCCATTGCAAACATGAAAATCTGTGATTCAGAGAAGTTACCTGGCTAATCCAAAGTCACAAAAAGTATCTGGTGATGGGACAAAAATTAGGCAGAATACATTAAGCTTTGCAATACTTGTCAATCAAAATGATTATAACAGATTTGAAGATAATACAAGATATCAAATTTAGCGAGGCTGAATTAAGTTTTTTTAAGTGCCTCATATTTCACCCTAAAAAAACAGAAGGCCAGTATCTTAGAAACATTTTCTCAAATAATTCCTCTCTTTGACAGTGAAATACCATGAACAGAGCTCAAATTTTCACCTTAAATCAGTAGAAGTAAGACAGATTCTTACCATGATCTTCCGAAGAGACTGGTGACCTAAAATGAGATAATAACATGATAAATATTTTGTAAATAACATTAATAATGATAAGTATGGTGACAAGAATAATCCCATAGACATAATACCCTCAAAATCCAGTTAAGAAGAAATTCAATACAGTAGATGTTTCAATTCATTTGTTGGTCTTACGGTATATTTCAATCAATAAGTCTTACCTGGGTTGGTTGGGTGGTGGAGGTAATAAAATTTCAATCTCCTGCATGGTTTCACAGAACTGCAACAAACTTAGCTAAGTTTGGATTTATTACAATCACACATACAAAAACCTCATAGAAATGTGGTAATGGATGAAATCCTGTGATGTCACCAAATGCCCAAGGCCAGGCCTCCAGAGAAAATACCATGGATGCAAATAAGCACTAGATTCAGTGTCCACAGGTAAAAATAAATCTACTTGGACAGTAAAAAATTGGACAGAAATAAAGGAAACGGCATGTACACTTATCATTATTGCTTTTTGTTTTTCTTTGTGGAATTTAATATATAAGTGAGCATGACATAGACCTTCTACATGTTGGCTTTCTATCTCTAACCCTGTGAGAATCAGAATGAGGCAAGAGCACAACCATTGGGGTCCCACAGACCTTTTATAAATTAATGATTTTTGCATACCATTTGGGGTTCAGCTCTAATTACGGTAGTAAGATACAAATAGTGTATCATTATTAACCCCTTCACAGTAAAAACCATTTTCTCTTCCTCGGCTGACTACTAACTGAGTTACTTTGAGCAATACAGATATGACCTTATAAATGAATTCCTTTCAAGCTTGAAAGATGCAGACTTGGCTACCAATTCATTCTTTTCTTGGGATACAGAGAGATGCGTATTACTGCATTTAGAGGTGACTTGAAGGGAAGGGCAAGAGACCAGTCGGGAGGAGGCCTCTCCTCTCAAAGATCAGCCTGCTGGAGCTGGGAGCAGGGAGAGGCCCACAGGCAAACCACAGAGGAGTTTGCAGACACGGCTACCCCCTAGTTTCCTGATGGTTATAAGGAACGATGACAATGTCGGGAAGAAACATTTAATGGATGCATATGGTTGAAGGAAAATTTCAGCTTCTTTGGCATGCCTGATACTGCTTTCCTTTATCTACTGCCCAGTAATGCCTCTGTCCTTTATGTGCGTGAACAGTAAAGCATAAAGGCACAGGAGGAGCGGTGAGGAAGACTTAAACTTCCACTAGTGGCAAAGGGTCAAATCATTTCAACCTTACTGAGCTTTGGAAGCAAACTTTTGCATGTGGCAACAACAGAGGGTCCCAACATTGGCAACTGGGCTATGGACGCAGGAAGCAGGGAGAGGGAAGCTTTCGTGACCTAAGGCATCACTGCAGGGATGGCTGCTTGAGGAGAACCACGTGGCCTCCTAGGTAGGGCGGATCCCTCCTCCCCTTGGAGTTTCCCTCTTTCTTACTGTCCACACATCAGTCTTCCCCACTAGGTTGGGAGCAGATTGAGAACTAGGGTCATACCTTGTTTAGAACAGAGGGTTGGTGTCCCTGATGAAAATCTGTTGAGCTGAATTAATTTCAGCACCACCACACTGGTGCGCAGACTCAGACACATTCTGGAGCCCCTCAGAAAATCATCACGTTGCCTTCAAACTACCTTCCAGACGAGTGTGCCAGCTACTAGGCCAGCGTGAAGGCAGGGCCTAGGGACGAGACTGGTGCCCCAGAGCCAAAAGCCATCCAAGGCACCCAGCAACGGGTACACCCACAATCTGCCCTCAGGATTAGGAAAAACAGAGGGGGAGCGAGTGTGAACAAAGTGAAATGGGATTGGAAGGCGAGTCTACAGAGAAACGTGTATTTGAAATGAGATGAGATCATTTTGTAAGATGCCCAGGGCATAAAAAAGAGCCAGCATCAAAGAAACACCTTTCACTGCTGGTGTTTTCTGATGGGAAGGAAGCAAAAGCATGTCTTGGATTGTTTGCAATTAATTTCTCAGAGCCATGGGAGAAGGAAACATCCAGGCCGATGGACAATCAAATGTGTCAGGTGGGAGGCTCGCGAAGCAGGGCTTTCACGGCCTGCCGTGGGAGCAAAGCACTGACACCGAATCTGACAAGTTCCAGATGGCTTCGCTGAAGTCCCAAGAGGCTGCATTCTGGGGTATGGCCAGGCAGTGGGGAAGAACTATCGATTTCAGAGTGTTTTCTGAGGATTAGTCATATTGAGTTTCTGCGCTGAACACCTCCCCCATGCCTGGGTTTGTAGAATTTTAAGACATATGCAGTATTTCAATCCTCACTCAGCATTTCACATTTCACTGCAACGAGTCACTAAATTAGACAAGGGAGATATGCACATCATCCATTATTGCTAGAAATGGGCATAAAAAGTTGTACAGAATTTAGCTCAGGGGAGAAGAAATGTCATGAAATCAGCAATAGAAGTAGTCATTTTTCAAACAGAGAGGTTGAACCCCGCGAGCAGATCATCTTCCTGACCACTAAGGAATGCATGAAAGTTCACTGCTTAGTCCTCCACTACACCAGAAAGACCTGTGGTTTTGTGCCAGTGTCTCTCTCCTCCACATACACAGTATTGTGGCGATCGCATCTGCTCTCACAGTGCAAACCACCACAGGGCTCAAATAACCCCAGGACTTAGAATTCTCCTCCTCACTTCCTCCTTCAGCCTTGGTCTTTTCTTACAGTCTATAGAATATTTGTATTTGATTTGTTTGCTTTGGTATTTCTTTTACATTTTTATTTGCATTTCATTCAAATTCAGCAAAGTAAAACAACAGAAACAAAAACTCAAGTCCTGTATTTAAAAATATTTCTCCTATTTAATTAAACCTGAATAATTATTATTTGGGTTTGAGTCCTTCCATTTATGTTGATTCAAACCTGGGTGATAATTATTATTTGAGACCCTGTTTTTAATACCTGGCCCCATGCCTGGCGATGGGAACACAAATAAGATATTGGTTTCAAGGAACTCAACCTAGTGAAGGAGAAAATATGTAAACAAGTGATTATAATGTAGTGGAAAAGTGTAATGATCAAAATGTGTATGAAGTAAAGTGGTAGCAGAGAAGAGAGAGAGACACAAATTCTGGTCCAAAAAAGTGAAAGAAGGCTTCAGAAAGCAAGAAACATTTGAGCTGGGCTTTGAAGGATAAATAGAAGCTTATTAGGTGAATAAGAAAAGGAGAATTTCAAGTAGAAGCAACAGGTACATGAACAACAGTACAGATGTAAAATTTCATAATACATTATCAGGGGTGCAAGTAACTCAGTGCTGCTAAATTATAAAGACATAATAAAAACCAGGACTAGAGATATAAGAGACAAGGGCATTTCCTACAGGGCCTGAGGGGCGATTTCTAAGGGCTTGTAATTCACCTTCTAAGCTAAAGAGAGCAAGGATCTGAAGTAGAGAAGTCACACATTCTCATTTGTCCTTTTGGTCAGTCAGACTGTGGAGAGCAGACTATAAAAGAGAAAGAATAAAGGCAGAAGACAAGTAAAAGCCTAATATTATAAAGCTTCCACATTACTTTCTCTACTCTCCAATTCTTTTTTGAAATTGACAGAAAATCACAGGTAGAATGAGAAACAGAAAAGGAAGCATCACCTTTGACTAAACTAGAAGCTGACTGTAAACTAGAATCACCATATATGAAGAAGAGCTACCAAATATAGTAAAAACTGGACCAAGTTTCAGGGAGACAGAGTTTCTATCTCATCACCTTAAAAGACAGAAGCTACGTCATGTGCCTCAAAACGTAATGACAGAAAGTCTTTCACTCTGAGCCAGATGCCCTGCTAGTCAGAAACAGAACCAAACCCCAGAGGACCGTTTGAGGATGACAGACCCAAAGTCAAGCTTTCAAAAAAGTACCAACCCGGTATCCCTAATTATCCACCCTGAACTAGTGGCTCTAAAAAGAATTTATCTACTGCAAATACAAGTATGAACAAAAAGGAAGCAATAGTATATCTACACAAAAATCCCCCAAGAAGAAAGCAGGACGAGGATCTGCTGACTCAAAAAATGACAGCACGGAGCAGGTAAAACTGGGGACAGATCTCCAAGAAATTTAGATATGGTGAAAGGGAAGGAAGGAGAGAAGATACAAAGGGAGGAAAGGATAAGGGATGGAAATAGAACCTCTGTGAACAGAAACCTAAAGAAATACAGTGATCGAGAAATAGTTATAAGACTATAGCAGAGGAAAACAGCAAGGTTTGTCAAGTCTTTGAACCAGTAAGTCTCAGAAAAAGCTTGAAGGCTTTTTCTACTGTGTCACTACCACACTGGAAAAAGAAGATTTAAAGGAGGTGAATAACAAAAATATATTAAGAAATAATAAATTTATGCATCCATTCAAGCATCTGCTTTGTGGAAGTGTTTTGCTTTCTTTCACTTTGATTTACTTTTCTATGAATTTTGATTTGAAGACTTGCTGATGAAAGCTCCCTTCCCAATGTTCATCCTGCTGAGTAGAATATTCATTCTTTTTTCTCCTTTTAAATGAAGGCAGTGCTTCTCAAACGAGGGTACACACAGAAACTTGAAAATAAGGGAAGGCCTAGGTAAACAACACAGTGTTTTTCGATAGGGGATTATGTAACTTAACTGGTAAACATTAAAATGTAATTTTATATTGAAATTGGCACAGAGTATGGATCCAAGAGCAAAAAATGCTTGAATTCTTAAAATAATAAACTTCACACCCACATTCTGTGTTTGAGACAGTCAGCTGGAGGCAATGTCTCCAAGGCCCCAGGAGGTGGGTTTGTTCTCCCCCGGGTATAGGAGTGTTTGTTTCCAAGGAAAAGTCTGAAAGCATGACATCACCTGCCTAAATTTAGCTATACCATCTTGGAACGAATCATTTTATCAGATTAGTGCCCACACTTACCAAGAATCTGAGGGAATGAGACATCAGGCCAACATTGGCTAGTGGCTGCGGTATTGAACAGCACGGCATCTAGACCCTGTGGTCAGTCACTGAGACACCAGGTATCTCTAAGAAACTCAAAGTAGTTACTTGGATTGCCCTCCACCAGCCAGTATTCCTTCAAGGCCTCTAATCTTTCAAGTAGATCAATTATAAGGCTTAAGGACACTGAAAAATGTGCCCAGTTTTCTACCAGGAAAGAAGTAATACATAAGTGCAAAAGAATGTTGTATTTATGACAGCAAAAATCTTTAAGAAGTCCTGCACTTCTTGTGATGTTTTATTATGTTGATCAATGAACCTGGAACTGAGATGATAGGCATCGTGACTATTTCTGCCTTTGCAAAATGTGGTACGATTTTGTGCAGTATGTTTTAGACATGTGCATTTTCTTAGCAACTTCCATGAATTGTGCTAAACCTACAAGCTCATCCTAGCACACTATCCTCTTTATTTGAATAACCCTTCCCTGCTTCTACTTTTTTTAAAGCCTCTATATAATATTTTGCTTTTCTTTTCATCTCACTGCTTTAATTCAATAGCATCCATGGCTTCCCACTTGGCTTTTCTTTGGAATGCCTGTATCATCTCTTTCTTGGAGACAGGTAGGAAGTCCACGGACTATCCATTTTAAATAGTCTTTCCTGAATATCGATTAGATGAATATCGGGGACCATCTACATGGGTCTATTACTTTTTGGAGAGAATCATCCACAATGGATGGTCATCTCCCACCCCAGTATCCCCAACACATATATACCCTCTACTTAGCCTTTCTAAACCATTACCTGGTGGGGAGTTGGCCAGGGGATAGGCTTACCACATGGAGGCGAGCTTGGAATAAACATATGAGGCAGGTTTAAGAGCCAAGTCTGAATAGGCATAAGAGCACAGACCCATATTCTGGAAATATTCAGCAATGGAGTATTTCTCCAAGACTGTAGATGGGCCAGGGGAGCTCTGAGGTCATCACACCCACTCACAGGCCTGCCTGGAGGAGCCGAGGCCCCTTTGTGTCCTGCTTACCATCGTGGAATTTTAATAGAAAACAGAAGGAATGGTAGGGTGAGCTAGAAGCTGTGCAGCCTCTCCACTCCGCTTGGCACCCTGCAAATAAACCAACCGCTCCTTGGCTAGGAAGGCCTCGTGGGCAAGGCAGCCGACACCCACACCCTGAAAGCAACTTCCTCTAGGCATATTGTACCAACTTTCTATTTATGCCTGCCTTTCCTCTTTACCATCCAGCTTCAGAGATGAGGACCACACAGAAACGCTGCTTTCTGTCAGCCTCCAGTGATCGTCCATCCCACTCAGGAGGAGAAAGAGAAGGCTCTGGCTTCTGGCTTTACGTTGCCTCTGAACGTTCTTGCTCTCCCTCTTGCCAGTTTACTTTCCTTTATTTTTCCCTTTCCTCACCAGCCCTGATGACTTCCCTGGGCTTATCTCATCCACCTCTCTCACACTTTGGTGGAATCCTATCTCTCTGTAACACAGCCTCCCATCATGTGCTCAGGCTCTTCTGCTAAAGAACAGCAGGAAGATTCAAACGTGAGCGAAGTTCCCCAGGGAGGATGCTGGTCCCTGCCTGAGTCATTGTTGCTGCGTGTCTGTTAACCAACTCTGGAGGAATACCCCAAACAGCAACTGATTTCCCAGCTGGACACCCCTTCCAGGCACATTTCAAGAGTCCACACCACTGCTACAGAAACAGCATCGGTATTTTTCTTCTGTTTTACCTTGAAGCGATGATGCTTCACAAATTCAGTGTATTTCCTGAAATGGTCAATATACGAAGAATTTTCAGAGTTAAATAAGCCAAGGGACGATTTAACGTGATTTTAAAACATGGCTAGATTATCATCTCTGGACAATAGCTTTTCTCCCCTGAGCTTCCCTCAAGGACAGGCATTGTCTAGAGGATGGCTGTGACCAGCCTATGACATCATTTTCAGGGCTTGGGGGAGAAACGGTGAGATCACAGATCCAGGTGACATCTTTACTACCATTAGTCTCGCCCCAAAGGTAAAGCAGACCCAGAAATCCCTTAGCCCTGAGAATCTCCATCCACTGCACATTCCCTCCTTGTTTGCTTTTCTTCCCTGTGATTATGAATCAGGCTATTAAAACAATGAACAGTAAAAGAGAGAGGGCAGGGGAGAAGGAGAGTGGGAGACATGGAAGTTACAGCAACCAGACAAAGTGGCATTGAAATGAGAGAAAGACAGACACATTCCCTATTCAAGTGGTCACAGACCCATTCAGGGAACGCCAAATAGCCTCAAAGGTAACATTCGCCACCAACAGAGGGGAGGGGCATGGAAGGAGCAAAATCAAAGGAAGAAGAGAGAGATGGGCATTTGTGTGGAGGTAAGGAAAGGTCCCAGAACTCAAACAATGAAGGCTACTTGATGAGTTCTTCATTTGAGGCAAATCTCCTCTAATTCTCATCATGCTCATAATTTCCTAATCTTTAAGACTTTCCCACCCAAACAGATACCTGATGATCCCTACGTGAACTTTACTTGAAATATCTTCTGTGTTTTTTAAAATAAGTTCATGTGCTTAGTTATATTTGGCATTTCAAAAACACCACTCTTTCAGCACTAGCTTGTACAATCCGATTTCTCCCAGACACCCTCCTTAATCAGTTTGCTGAGTGAGGAGGACGCCCCTGAACATCCTTTGAGCTTGAAATTGTATTGCCACCTACCGTTCGTCTCTAAGAACTGCAACAAAATGAAGGGCAAGGTGTTTCTTTAAAATCTGTGGTTAGAGATGAGGAGGAATAGGCAAAAGTGGGCAGTGGACCCAAAGAAGAAACAGAAGAGATGCCACTGAAGAGACTAATACTATACATGTTTACTCTACATGAAAACTTGACGATTATACTTTGTGTTACCTACAATGTGAACACTCCTGGGAAACATTTTAGCATTTTGAAAACCAGGAAAAAAATTGTATATCAGAAACAGTACCGTCATGCATGTATAAAAGATGTGACACTTCACATTAGAAATCAGTCTTTTCAGTACAGTTGCCTGCCTCGTTTCTAAAATGGGAGTAAAGGAATAGAAAAGGCATACTATTCTAAAATCCCGCAGAGGTAGTTATACCTGCAGAGAGCCGGCAGGGAGTGTCGGGGGGAATACCTTTTAGAGAGCTGCTGTCTTTATGCTGAGGGCCTCGGCCAATAGCTCCTGCTGAGAAACTTACACAGAAGACCATTTCACACACCCCCTGATTCAGGGTATGCAGTCTCTACCTTGTGGGGCCATGGTAACGAAGCACGGGCTTACCTACAGCCAATTAGTTGTATGAAATCAAATAAGGACTTCTAAACAGCTTTAGGAAATGGAAGAAAAAACAGGTGGAGTTGGAAGCTGCTTTGGTACTTCTCCTGAAGATAACTGTAATCTATTCCAGAAGTTTGCCTATCACTTCTCAGAAGAAGGAATTCATGGCCAAGACACGGCATGGGAAATGGAATCTGAAAACTGTCCGTCTCCTCCCAACTCTTCTGGGTCTAAGGACAAGACAGTTTCTAAGTAATTTATTATAAACAACTCAAAATAGTAAAAGAGCTTTATGAGAAAATAATAAGTTACTACAAATATATCAGAGCACTATTGAGAACAGGAAATAAAAATGGGCTCCACAGACTATCTTGGAGAATGATTCAATTAATTCAATGTTTGAATATTAAGCATTGCTGTGTGCTTAACTCTATTCCAGGAGTTGTGGAAGATACTGAACTTATAACATTTCATCTCACTTTCAAGGAGATTTTAAGCGGGTTAAGGACTGAGACTAACGTCAAAGAGAGTATTAGAGGAAATGGAAGAGCAGTTATTGCTGTGGTGTTGTTCTTATACTAGATGATTAGCATAAGAGCCAGAGGTTAGGAAAAGGGAAAACGGGGTCCCTGTTTCCCTGAATCCCGACTCAGTAGGTTCTCCATGTCATAGAGGCTTCTGTGGTGGTCTCCACAGGGTTGTGGGCTCAGAGGATCCAGGGGCTCCGGAGAGAAGTTCCACACTCTATAGGCACCCCCATTCCTAATGGCAAGAAATGGTGTCCCCTTCACATCACCGATTCCATGCCTGAGCATACCAGGCAATTATTTGTCAATATCCCTCCAATATGAGATTCACAGGCAAGTATTCTGGGAAGGACTTCAAAATTATCATCCACACTTTAAATCAGTTTAATTAAATTATTCATCTGAGGCAGAAGCTCTGAGAAAGAAGCTGTGGTGGGAGCTTGAGAAAGAACCAGAAGGACGGACAGGTCATCTCGGAGGTGAGAAGGTTGTCAGGAGGCAGGTGAAACCTGAAGTAGAACTTGGGACATTGAAAGCCCTGGGATAGGATTGGGAGGGGCAGGACACAGAGACTCGCAGGACCGCCTGACTCTCCCCAGTGCGTCCTCACCTGTGTCCCTGAGGGCCCTGCCCCCCACCCCGTGGAAGAGGGAAGAGAGGTGAGTCGGTGGTGAGCTGATTTCCTCAGGGACCTTGAGAGGCAGGAGAGGGAATGGCAGCAGCCTTTGAAAGCAGGAGAGAGGGCTTACGTGTGTAGCATTTCATGTCACAGATAGATGCACCAAAGCCATATTCAGGAGAAGCTATGGCCACTTCTCTCTTCACTGATCGTTAGAATCGAAGATAAATACTCTGCTCAGATCCTGACAGGCACCCTTACTCAGTCAGAGGCAGTCTAGGAGCTCCCTGCCCTCCTGCTACCAAGGACTGCGGTGGAAGCACAGGACATGGCACATGTCCTGAGGGACAGGGACTCCCCAGGATGGGAACCTCTGACTAAGAATGACATGACAGAAGACTTAACTGTGAATGCTTGCCCTTCTCAGAAAGGAAGGAACATCACCATGGGAGTCCTCAGAGACCTCACTTTCCTGACAGCAAGGACATGTCCCAGCATGTCCTGGAGAGGATTCCTACCACTCTTGATTACATTTGGATCTCAATGCTTGGAAACACTAGGCCCTCAAGGAGAGATGTGCCATCATTTTGTAGAGCTAACATCCCCTACACCTATGACAGTTTTCTTTAGGTTGGATCCCTTTCATCACACCCTGTATCCCTACTCCATTCACCAAACTGATGAGATTTCAGGGGCAAGCCTTTAAGGACAGTCCAGTGACCAGTTCAGGGGAGAGGGGACGAACTGCCACCAGCACATGGCTGCTCCCAGGAGACACAAGGGAGACGAAAGAGAGGGGATCCCCCATGTACTCAAGTCCCCACTTCCAGCAGAGCCAGTGAAAACAAGAAACATTCCTGTTCCTACATCAGCTTAGCAAGCAGTCCTTGCTCTGACTTTCAAGAGCAGAAGGAGATGGAGCCATTGTCTTCCCAGTTTTAGAATGTTGTTAAGTGGTTTTGTCACAAAGATTGCACCACCTTCCTACTAGGTTTCCTTAGGCCCTAAGGCAGGGTGTGTTGTTGGAAGGGAAGAGAAATCTCCTTTGTTTTGTTTTGAAGGAAGACTGATAATTCCCTGAGATGCCCTTTCCACTGCTCCCTGCCTATCAGGGAAATCAAGAAGGTGCTTTTCTGCACATATTGCCCCATCCTTCCTAATGCTCTGGTTTTTCCTTGTCTCCTGTGGTGGGAATCCTTAGGAAATCCCAGAACTCTGTTCCATCCATAAAGTTCTGATGGTTTATGGTTACCTATGTGCCATGTTTCTTCCCCTCCATCCAAAGAACATCCAAAACCTCTTCAAAGACTAAACTTCACTTACATAACTGAAATAATCCAGAGATAGGACATGGGAGACATTCCAACATCTCCATGCAAGGGCTTCTAGAAGCAATCATTCCTCCCCACCCATCCTGCCACTGCACTCATCAACAGTGCCTACAACTTCCTATACCCACCATAGTTCTCTTTTTCTCACTTGTGAAACAGTAACATCTCTCTGAGTCAGGATTCAATGTGTCTTTGTTATTTTAATGTAAATTGCCTGATCAAACAGATCCATGTTAAAACATGAAATACAGAAATGAATGCCACAGTGTACAAAACTATTTAACATTTACATGTCTTTTTTTTAACAATTGTTATGTGATTAAAGCCAGGTTTACTACACCACTGCAAATAGACGTATCTATCCTGGTTTGATGGAGCATCTTTTTTCTTACATGTACCATTCACCCATTCATCCTTACTGAATGCCTGCTAGACCACAGCAAAGTGCTATGGATACAGAGTAATACACAGTTTGCACATCCAAGGCACTCGTATGCTTGAAAGAAGGATCCTATCAACTTTCCCTCACATTCACAGTATTCCTGAAGTTTGAGCAGGTGAGGCTGCCATCTTTTGCAAAGGAAAAAGGCCACTTAAGAGTAATCATATTTCTTCTTACTGTAATCATTTGCAAACTCAGAAGCCATGAAAATGGAAGGGCAGAATTTCTTGGCATCATTTTAAATAAGATGGATATTTAATATTAGAGTGCATTTACCATAGGAAGTTTTTTTTTTCAATGTTATTCAAAATAGGATCTGGTGCAATTCAGCAAAGTTGCAGGATATAAAATTAATACACAGAAACCTGTTGCTTTCCTATACACTAATGATGAGCTAACAGAAAGAGAAATCAGGAAAACAATTCCATTAACAATTGCATCAAAAAGAATAAAATACCTAGGAATAAATCTAACGAAGCAAGTGAAAGACCTATACCCTGAAAACTACAAAACACTCCTAAGAGAAATTAAAGACAACACTAACAAATGGAAATTCATCCCATGCTCTTGTCTAGGAAGAATAAATATTGTCAAAATGGCTATAATACCTAAAGCAATATACAGATTCAACGCAATCCCTATCAAAATACCAACAGCTTTCTTCAATGAACTGGAACAAATAATTCTAAAATTCATATGGAACCACAAAAGACCCCGAATAGCCAAAGCAATCCTGAGAAGGAGGAATAAAACAGGGGGAATTACGCTCCCTGACTTCAAGCTCTACTACAAAGCCACAGTAATCAAGACAATTTGGTATTGGCACAAAAACAGACCCACAGACCAGTGGAACAGAATAGAAAATCCAAACATTAACCCAAACATATACAGTCAATTAATATTTGATAAAGGAGCCTTGGATATACAATGGGGAGATGACAGCCTCTTCAGCAGCTGTTGTTGGAAAAACTGGACAGCTACATGTAAGAGAATGAAACTGGACTACTGTCTAACCCCATACACAAAAGTCAAATCAAAATGGATCAAAGACCTGAATGTAAGTCATGAAACCATAAAACTCTTAGAAAAAAACATAGGCAAAAATCTCTTGGACATAAACATGAGCCATTTCTTCATGAACATATCTCCCTGGGCAAGGGAAACAAAAGCAAAAATGAACAAGTGGGACTATATCAAGCTGAAAAGCTTCTGTACAGCAAAGGACACCATCAGTAGAACAAAAACACATCCTACAGTATGGGAGAATATATTCATAAATGACATATCCGATAAGGGGTTGACATCTAAAATATATAAAGAACTCACACACCTCAACAAACAAAAAGCAAATAATCCAATTAAGAAATGGGCAGAGGAAATGAATAGACACTTCCCCAAAGAAGAAATTCAGATGGCCAACAGGCACAGGAAAAGATGCTCCACATCGCTAATCATCAGAGAAATACAGATTAAAACCACAATGAGATATCACCTCATACCAGTGAGGATGGTCAACATCCAAAACACAAACAACAACAAATGTTGGTGAGGATGTGGAGAAAAGGGAACCCTCCTACACTGCTGGTGGGACTGCAAATTAGTTCAACCATTGTGGAAAGCAGTATGGAGGTTCCTCAAAAAACTCAAAATAAAAATACCATTTGACCCAGGAATCCCACTCCTAGGGTAAAATCCTAGGAATTTACCCTAAGAATGCAGCAGCCCAGTTTTAAAAAGACATATGCACCCCTGTGTTTATCGCAGCACTATTTACAATAGCCAAGAAATGGAAGTAACCTAAGTGTCCATCAGTAGATGAATGGATAAAGAAGATGTGGTACATATACACAATGGAATATTATTCAGCCATAAGAAGAAAACAAATCCTACCATTTGCAACAACATGGATGGAGCTAGAGGGTATTATGCTCAGTGAAATAAGCCAAGCCGAAAAAGACAAGTATCAAATGATTTCACTCATATGTGGAGTATAAGAACAAAGAGAAAAACTGAAGGAACAAAACAGCAGCAGACTCACAGAACCCAAGAATGGACTAATAGTTACCAAAGGGAAAGGAACTGAGGAGGATGGGTGGGAAGGAGGGACAAGGGGGAAAAAGGGGCATTACGATTAGCAGATGTAATGTTGGGGGGGCACGGGGAGGGCAGTACAACTCAGAGAAGACAAGTAGTGACTCTATAGCATCTCACTACCTGATGGACAGTGACTGAATGGAGTTGGTGGGGAGGACCTGATGAAGGGAGTAGTTTAATAACCATAATATTGCACATGTGCACATGTAATTGTAGATTAAGGATACCAAAAAAAAAATCCAGAAAGAAAAAAAAAGGATCTGGGGCATAAGGAATTCTATTCTGGCTTTGCCACTAACTGAACTTGGTATGGGAATGGAACTCCATATCCAACAAAAGGTTTAAGTCCCTTATATGCATAACTGAAGAGCTATTATAGAACAAAATAGAGCAAAATTTCTTATTAAATAATTTGCCCACATAAAGGGACAAAGTATTATTTTATGTTTGACCAAATAGAGTGAGAAACAACTGGATGTAAAGCAGGGAAAAAAGAAGAAAGATACATGTCAGCTAAACTGGAGTTTTTCCAGCTTGAATGATTAGCCAAAAAGAACAAGATTTAGACCAGTCACAGGAAAGTAGGGCTAGGACCCAAACTATCTTAGTGAAACAGATGCAAGGGACTGTCCCTATCCTGACAGCACTGATTTATCTATAAGACATAGTCTGCAAAACTTGAAGCCCACTAAGAAGATTAATTTTCTCCCTCTTATCTGACAGTGATGCTCAAAGGATATTTCCACAGCCCAAATCATTGCCCCATAGTCTGCCTGCCTGTTGAGAATCTGGAGCTTTGACAATAAGCACAATTATCCTTTCTTTTAGAGTCAAGCTATCACCTGATGTTCCAAGAGGAAGCTGGGTAAAGGAAATAGTTGAAAACAAGAGGGGAATGAAACTATTACTCCTGTGATCAGCCCAGGGCTTCTGAGTTTTTGGAAAGGGACAGGTTTCAGGGCTATCTTCTTGATATAATAGTTCAGAATTATAGACTAAATAAAAAAGGTCAATTTTTCAGCCTAAAGTATGATTACGTGTTCTGGATATACCTAAATAAGTTGCCAATTGAAAATTTCCTTAAGCACACAACAGGTGGAGTCATAATAAAAGATCGTTGAATATATTCAATTGTTTGAGGGGCATTTCTGGTGTATAATGATGAAAAGTCGATGCTTTCTGCTCATGTCAAAGGTTGAAGAAAATAAGCAGAGGGCCCTTTAAAAGCCTCTCTTTTTTCTTTGGGCCTATTATCTTCATTAATTCTTTAAATACTCATCCTTTTCATAAAAATAAAGTAAAATCTGGAGGAAGCAGCAAATTATTTTTTCTCCAGTTTCCAGAACACTCTATGCATATGTCCATTAGAGCACTTACCAGAGAGAACTATAATAATTGGTTTATATAAAATTCCCTTTGAATATAAGTTCTTCAAAGGCAGTAATTATTTCTTATTTAGTTTATATCTTCAGTGCCTAGGTGTGTGTGCATGTGTGTATCCTATCTAGAAGGTGCTCAATACTTATTTGCTCCATAAAAATAGAATGACTAACTGAACAGCTCAACCCATTTCTTAGCATCCCAATGAAATCATAAATCAGATCAGATACATTATAGTTCAATTTTTGATAACATTATCTCTTGTTAGAGACAGAAATGCTCTGGTAATCATAAAAATGTATTAGCTCTGCTTAGTTGATTTGGTAACAGATACCTGCCTAGTCACAGATGTCTGGATTGAGTGTCTGTCTTCGGGTGGTTCACTACACTGTCTCCCCAGTGTCTTAGGCCGGTAGCAAGATATTCTATTTTTACCTGTGTGACTTTCATCTTAGCTTTTTCAGGCATCGGACTGGAGATACAATGAAAAAGTACATCTCTTTCAGTCAATATTGGGAGTTTTGCATAAACCACAAAATACGAGAACTAGAAAAGATTATTCTTATTCAGAAACTAGAGAATACCTCGCAGTCCCTTTAGCTGTTTTCCCTTACCCATCTGACTCAGAGATAAGCCTGTCCTTTGCTCAAAGTAACTTGGAAAGAATATACCAGACTGTTCAAGCAGCACCTTTTATATATATATATCTCATAGATCCTAAAGTTGGGAAAAATGTTCCTGAAGACTCAGATTCTGTCTGCTAAATTTTTGGTTAATTCCTTCCTTGTGAATCTTCTACCAAAATTAAATACAGTCTTGTCATTACTTGTAGTGGTACAGTTAATGGTGAGAGCAAACATGTTTCCAGAATTATGTTATTTTAACTAGAACTTCCTTACACACAGAAAATATTTTTTGAACTTAAAGACAAATTAGTTATGGTTCCAGCAGCAATAATGCAAGTCAGTTGCCTTTTACCAATTTATTTCAAAACTGGTTCTTAAAGATTGATTTTTTTACTACATTCATAGATTTAAAAGACCCTATGTGTTTTGTACATCCTTCTTTGGAATTACAATCTCTCCTAGAGGGCCTGTACCTAAGTGCACTATATATGTATGTATGTAAATCGTTCATTATAATCTCTCCTAGAGGACCTGTACCTATGTGGACCATATATATGTGTATGTATGTAAATTTTTCATTACAATCTCTCCTAGAGGACCTGGACCTAAGTGGACCATACATAATATATGTATATAAATCTTTCTTAAAATATTGTAATATTCCTAAGTGGAATTATAATATAAATATAACCAGTTCCAGTAAAATCTAAGTCATTCTATTAGTTCATTCCATCACACTTTCTCAACTAGGAGGGAGGGCTGGTGGACTTTATTTTATTTATTTATTTATTTATTTATTTTTAAATATAATTTATTTTATTATCATTAATTTACAATTACATGTGCAATATTATGATTATTAAACTACCCCTTCATCAGGTCCCCCCCACCAACCCCATTACAGTCACTGTCCATCAGCATAGTGAGATGCTATAGAATCACTACTTGTCTTCTCTGAGTTGTACTGCCCTCCCGTGCCCCCCCAACATTACATCTGCTAATCGTAATGCCCCTTTTTCCCTCTTATCCCTCCCTTCCCGCCCATTTTCCCCAGTCCCTTTCCCTTTGGTAACTATTAGTCCGTTCTTGGGTTCTGTGAGTCTGCTGCTGTTTTGTTCCTTCAGTATTTTTTCTTTGTTCTTATACTCCACATATGAGTGAAATCATTTGATACTTGTCTTTTTCGGCTTGGCTTATTTCACTGAGCATAATACCCTCTAGCTCCATCCATGTTGTTGCAAATGGTAGGATTTGTTTTCTTCTTATGGCTGAATAATATTCCATTGTGTATATGTACCACATCTTCTTTATCCATTCATCTACTGATGGACACTTAGGTTGCTTCCATTTCTTGGCTATTGTAAATAGTGCTGCAATAAACATAGGGGTGCATATGTCTTTTTCAAACTGGGCTGCTGCATTCTTAGGGTAAATTCCTAGGAGTGGAATTCCTGGGTCAAATGGTATTTCTATTTTGAGTTTTTTGAGGAACCTCCATACTGCTTTCCACAATGGTTGAACTAATTTGCAGTCCCACCAGCAGTGTAGGAGGGTTCCCTTTTCTCCACATCCTCGCCAACATTTGTTGTTGTTTGTGTTTTGGATGTTGGCCATCCTCACTGGTGTGAGGTGATATCTCATTGTGGTTTTAATCTGCATTTCTCTGATGATTAGCGATGTGGAGCATCTTTTCATGTGCCTGTTGGCCATCTGAATTTCTTCTTTGGAGAAGTGTCTATTCATGTCCTCTGCCCATTTCTTAATTGGATTATTTGCTTTCTGTTTGTTAAGGTGCATGAGTTCTTTATATATTTTGGATGTCAACCCTTTATCAGATACGTTTTTTATGAATATATTCTCCCATACTGTAGGATGTCTTTTTGTTCTACTGATGGTGTCCTTTGCTGTACAGAAGCTTTTCAGCTTGATATAGTCCCACTTGTTCATTTTTGCTTTTGTTGCCCTTGCTCAGCGAGATATGCTCATGAAGAAGTTGCTCATGTTTATGTCAAGAGATTTTTGCCTATGTTTTTCTAAGAGTTTTACGGTTTCATGACTTACATTCAGGTCTTTAATCCACCTTGAGTTTACCTTTGTGTATGGGGCTAGACAGTAGTTCAGTTTCATTCTCTTACATGTAGCTGTCCAGTTTTTCCAACACCAGCTGCTGAAGAGGCTGTCATCTCCCCATTGTATATCCAAGGCACTTTATCAAATATTAATTGACTGTATATGTTTGGGTTAATGTTTGGATTTTCTATTCTGTTCCACTGGTCTGTGGGTCTGTTTTTGTGCCAATACCAAATTGTCTTGATTACTGTGGCTTTGTAGTAGAGCTTGAAGTCAGGGAGTGTAATTCCCCCTGTTTTATTCCTCCTTCTCAGGATTGCTTTGGCTATTCGGGGTCTTTTGTGGTTCCATATGAATTTTAGAATTATTTGTTCCAGTTCATTGAAGAAAGCTGTTGGTAGTTTGATAGGGATTGCATTGAATCTGTAGATTGCTTTAGGTAGTATAGCCATAGGCATTTTGACAATATTTATTCTTCCTAGCCAAGAGCATGGGATGCATTTCCATTTGTTAGTGTCCTCTTTAATTTCTCTTAGGAGTGTCTTGTAGTTTTCAGAGTACAGGTCTTTCACTTCCATCGCTAGGTTTATTCCTAGGTATTTTATTCTTTTTGATGCAATTGTGAATGGAATTGTTTTTCTGATTTCTCTTTCTGTTAGTTCATCATTAGTGTATAGGAAAGCAACAGATTTCTGTGTGTTAATTTTGTATCCTGCAACTTTGCTGAATTCAGATATTAGTTCTAGTAGTTTTGGAATGGAGTCTTTAGGGTTTTTTATGTACAGTATCATGTCATCTGCAAATAGTGACAATTTGACTTCTTCTTTACCAATCTGGATGCCTTGTATGTCTTTGTTTTGTCTGATTGCTGTGGCTAGGACCTCCAGTACTATGTTGAATAACAGTGGAGAGAGTGGGCATCCCTGTCTTGTTCCCGATCTTAGATGAAAAGCTTTCAGCTTCTCGCCGTTAAGTATGATGTTAGCTGTGGGTTTGTCATATATGGCCTTTATGATGTTGAGGTACTTGCCCTCTATACCCATTTTGTTGAGAGTTTTAATCAGAATGGATGCTGAATTTTGTCAAATGCTTTTTCAGCATCTATGGAGATGATCATGTGGTTTTTGTTCTTCTTTTTTTTGATGTGGTGGATGATGTTGATGGATTTTTGAATGTTGTACCATTCTTGCATCTCTGGGATGAAATCCACTTGATCATGGTGTATGATCCTCTTGATGTATTTTTGAATATTTTGTTGAGTATTTTTGCATCTATGTTCATCAGGGATATTCGTATGTAATTTTCTTTTTTGGTGAGGTCTTTGCCCGGTTTTGGTATTACAGTGATGCTGGCTTCATAGAATGAGTTTGGAAGTAT